>BHFT01001479.1:0-42515 GCA_004320025.1 Laticauda laticaudata
AATTATTTAGGTATTTTTTAAGTCTTTCTGCCAATATTGAAGCAAAAATTTTATAATCTGCATTTAGTAGGGAAATATGTCTGTAATTCTTGATTTGTAATGGGTTGGCCTCCTAAAAGAGGCCATGGTTTGAGAAACCTCTGAATTAGATCAATGTTTCTTAAACTTGGCAACTTTTAAGAAACATGGATTTCAACTTCCAGAATTCCCCAGCATGCTGGCTAGGGATTTCCAGGAGTTGAGGGGTGTGAATTTGGACTTTTCAAGCTAATTTTGGGAGATAGTGAATTAGACCATAGTGAAAAAATATTGCTCGATCTTCACAGTCCATTCTGACTCTTTTGACTGCCAGTCTCAACAGAAGTGGATATTTACCTCATGTCTATTTCTACAATTAAGGCTCAAGGTTGACTCAGCCTTCCATCCTTCCGAGGTGGGTAAAATGAGGACCCAAATTGTTGGAGGCAACTGTAAACCGCTTAGAGAGGGCTGTAAAAGCACTGAGAAGTGGTATATAAGTCTAAGTGCTATCGCAATAATCCAGTGGATGTCAGCCTTGGCTACTTTAATTCCCCATTTGATTCTGGAAGTTGAAATCCACACATATGAAAGTTGAGACACATTGCCGTAGTGGTTTAAGAATAAAATATACTTTCCCTTTAAGTCTTATTATACTCAACAGCCTGTGTGTGAAATATATATATATATATATACAGCATGTAAAATATTTCAACCTTTTTAGATGTTTTGAAGAGATGAGCCCTTCTATCATTACAGAGACACTGAATGGAAGCTGGCATTCTTTTCAGGAGCAGATTGTGCAAAATAACATGGTTTTTGATTTGATTTCTGAAAAATATTTTGGAATATATGGGAAAAGACTGCTGTATGTTGCATGAAGGTTATGTGTTCATTCAATTTGGGGGGTTCAAAACCGGAACCACTGTGTGATTCTAAAATATTTGGTCTCCATAAACTTAACGGAATAACAGAGTTGGAAGGGACCTTGGCGGTCATCTAATCCAAACCCCTGCTCAACCAGGAATCTCTGTACCATTTTGGACAAATGGCTGTCCAGTCTCTTCTTAAAAGCTTCCAGTGATGGAGCACCCAAACTTCTGAAGGCGAGCAGTTCCACTGGATAATTGTCCTCACGGTTAGGACATATCTCCTTAGTTCTAGGTTCTCTCCTTGATTAGTTTCCACTCATTGTTTCTTGTCTTGCCTTCTGGTGCTTTGGATAAAAGATAGACCCCTCCTCCTCAATGTGGCAGCTCCTAAAATATTGGAACACTGCTGTAATGTCTCCCTTTTTTGCACTTGCTGACTCTGAAATAGGCCCCTGCAATTACTATGTGCAATGATGAAAAAAAAATGACACATTGCATTGCAGACCCTCTCATACTCCCCTCCCAGCATCAATATGTAAACCACAGGGTTTGAATTATGACATCACAATGCATGTTTGATCATCCTTGCCCTCTCTGGACACCTGAAGTGTTTGGCCCAGGGTTGACAACTCTTAAATAATCTTTCTCTCTCTTTCCTAGAGAAGCTGTGATCTATTGGATCATCCTTTCCGAGATATTTCTTTATCAGTTTCCTCAATGCCTTTAACAATGACAAGAGATTCTAAGGGACTCTCTTCACTTGGAATGTATCTGGGATACATTCACAGATGAAGGAATTGGGTAGGTCTACTCTAGTGAAAAGAAGGACCAGGGGAGACATGATAGTAGTGTTTGAGTAATTTGAGGCACTGCTACAAAGAAGAAGGGGTCAAGCTATTCTCCAAAGCACCTGAAGGCAGGAAAATGAACAATAGATGGAAACTAAGCAAAGAGAGAAGCAACCTAAAAATAAGGAGAAATTTCCTGTTCTTGAGAACAATTAACAATTAGTTGTTCCAATATTTCAGGGGCTGCCACAAAGAAAAGCTAGTCAAGCTATTCTCCAAAGCACCTGAGGGCAGGACAAGAAGCAATGGATGGAAACTAATCAAGGAGAGAAGCAACTCAGAATTAAGGGGAAATTTCCTGACAGAACAATTTATCAGTGGAACAACTTGCCTCCAGAATAATAAACCATCTGTAACTGTATGCCAGCCAAACATCAGCAGATAGGAAATGTTTTGTGACATTAGGTATGATTTATAGTTACATGCTGCCTGTATTATTTTTACAAATTCACTCAAGGTCTTGAATCAAACAGCACATTTGTGATCTAGTCCTGTATATATGTTGGCATTTTTTAAATGTTTTAGATAGGTTTTAGACTGGGTTTTTAATTATTATTATTAATTATTTTAATTTTTAAATACTTGTGGTGTGATTGTGATGTGGTGTTTGGGGCACTGTGCTGGAGTGGCTTTCAAATTTCATTGCATTCGTGGAATGCAATGACAATATAAAGGTAAAATTCCAAATTCCAGTAAGGAACAATATTTTCCTCGCAACTACCATCCTGTGAAGTGGGCTGGGCTCCCCAAAGTAACCCATCAGGCTAAGATGGAACTTGAACTCATGGCCTCCCGCTTTCTAGTCCAATGTCTTAACCACTAGACCAAACCAGCTATGTCCTAAGCTGCTTTAGTATAATGCCTATGCCATCAAATGTTTTAACAGTTTTGCAAAATCTCAATTCCACAGGTGCATTCTAAAAAGTTAGTCTGTCTGAGATACCTCGATTCAAAAGGTTTTCCCCTGCAATGCATCCTTTTGCCCACTTAAAGGTTACAGGAAACAGGGTTTTAGTTCATGTGTGTGTGTGTGTGTGTGTGCATGCATGCAGATGTGTGTGTGCATTAAGAAAAAAATGGAATCATTTTTTAAAACGTAGATCTTGAAATTTCACAAGATTTCTCATGAAATGTGAGCTCCCTCATCCCTCGAAGTTCTGATGTGGTCTTTGAAAAGAAGACTGAGACTTCAAAGCTGTGGATTTTTTCCTTAAAATAATGGCTAATTTTTTTTACAAAAACCAAACCTTGAGAGTAGTATTCCCTGAAAATCCAGTCTGATATTAAGTGGAGATGTTACGCTTTTGTATAAATTCATATATATGACTAATAGATATATATATTAGCTTGATACCCATGCTTCGCTACAAAACTATGTGATTGGGCTTAGTTTTGGGGGAGGAAAATAAGGGGGAAAAATTCTGCCTCTGCCTACAAGATCCATCGGTATTCATCTGGTTAGTGTCCTGTCAGTGTGAGTTGAGGGCTGTTTGGAAACTGAAACAGTATTTGCTGTGTGAGCAAGGAGACAGCAAGGAGCCTGGCCGTGACTTAACTCAACTGTTCTGTACCTTTAGTATACTGCTTGGTGTATTATTCTAATACTATATTAGTACATTACTTTATAATATACTATTACTTTAGTATATTATTCTATTATTATATATAAGCAAGTTTCACTGCTTGGTCCTGTGAAACTGAAACTCCTCTGCTTGTGTTTTGCATTTAAAACAGATTTATTTTCAGGTAAGGAGGGGGAGTAGAAGTCCTTAGCATCAGAGCATGTTAATAATAATATAGGAAATGCTAATGTTCTGATGGTCATTTAAAAAAATCCTTTCTTAGTGAGTACCTAGAAGCCAAGAGGAACATACGTGCCTAATTTCAAGTTTGTAAGCTTTATGGTTCTGGAGATTTTGTGATGATGTGTGAGTGGTATTTTGCTTTTATATATATATATACACACATATATATGATAGATGCTATATGATATGTATGTATATATATATGTATGTATTATAGTGTTCGACTTACGACAACAGAGCCCAAAATTTATGTTAAGTGAGACATTTGTTTAGTGAGTTTTGCCCCATTTTCTTGCCATGTTTGTTGAGTGAATCACAGCAGTTGTTAAATGAATAACACTGTTATTAAATGAATCTAGTTTCTCCATTGCTTGTTGGAAGATTGCAAAAAGGGATCACGTGACCCGGGGACACTGCGAGCATCATAAATGTGAGTCAGTTGCCAAGCGTCGGAATGTAAATGATGTGACCATGGGGGATGCTGCAAGGGTTGTAAGTGTGAAAAATGGTAATAAGTCACTTTCTTCAGTGCCTTGTAACTTTGAACTATCACTAAATGAACTGCAATGCTGACATTGCAGCCCTGCTCAAAAGGGCCCAGCAGATATTATACTACCTGAGGCTTCTCAGGAAACAACAACTGAATGAAAAACTGCTGGGGACCTTCTACCGCTGCACCACAGGGAGTATCTTAACTTACTACACCTGTGTATGGTTTGCCAAACTGCACAGTGGCGGATAGGAAAGCGCTCCAGAGGGTTAAGGTCATTGCCCAGAGGATCATGGGTTGCCCTCTCCCCTCTTTGGAAGAGCTTTATAGCTCCCGCTGCCTTAAGAAAGCTCAAAACTTTCTCAAAGATCCATCTCAATCCTGGGAACCCTTTTTTTTTTATTTAAACTATTACCATCCGGCAGACGGTACAGAATTAAAAACAAGGACAAATAGGCTGAAAAACGGCTTCTATCCCAGGGCAGTAACTCTATTGAATTCTGCTGTATAGTGCAGTGTTGTTGTGGTGTCAGGGGTTTTAGATTCAATGTGTGGAGGATGAAGGACGTGCGTGTTTATTTTCATGGTCATGATGTACACTGAAGATGGTGCTTGATTTCGTTGTACGAGGTGCAATGTCAAAAAAGTTGTAAATTGAGGACTACCTATTTGCCACAACAAAGAATATTTCTTTGCCCAGGGGGGGAAAAATGCCATCACAACAATTGGACTCTTGAAGAAGGCAAGAATATGAGAGAAAGTTTTCCTCTTTCTGTTGCAACAGTTCCTGCCCTTGACACATGAAAGACAGGTTGCTTCTGATTCAATGTTCTTATTAGGTTTATTATTCTAATCAGCTTCTGCGAAGAGTAACAAATTTCCACCTTCCCTCTCCATCGACAAAGATTGTGCCCATCACTTACTTGCCACAGAGAACCAAAGAGAAACTAAATGTCTGAGAAATTATCTCAGCAGGAAAGCAGGAATGCAGAGCGTGAAAACAAGCATCAGGTTAATGATAATTAAGGAAACTGAACAGATTCAGTTCTTTCCAAAGGGATGTTTGCTATACATATTGGATTAGCTGGATTAAGAAACAGCTGAGTAAAAAAGTCATTCAGTTCCTACTTAAGAGTAGCCAAATTGGTCAATAGTAAAGAATAAAAATGTCTAGGTAATATTTCAGAGGGAAGATTTTCTCCTGCTGAAGTACCCAACTCTTCATGTTTGCCAAGGTTCAAGCAACATCACCAGCACAGCACCTGGGAAAGTTTGTAATCTGACATTATAGGCCTGTTAAAACGGTATCAGCAGCACTATGTGAATGTTTGAAATTCTCATGGGAATTCAAATTTTTAAAAAGTACTAAAAAGTGTTAATATGCGAACCCAGATCAACACGATGAAAGCAGTGTTGTAGCATTTCTGAGCAAGCACTGTCCCTTTCTTATGTGTGTATGTCCTGGCACGTATCCTACAGGGGTGGAGCTTATGTCACAATGTCACATGTGCTTTCATCATTTTCCTCTCCACACATACACTATGGATGCCTAGGAGTAACATAAAAACTGAGCACTTCATTGGAAAGAGCTCCAGTGCAAAAGAACGCCAGGGTTACCTACAACTGGTTATACATTGCAGTCATTGCCAGTCACTCAAAAACTTGCCAATTCTTTGATATGGCTACCGTATTCTGGAACACCGGTAGTCTGCGTTTAGACCAGCAGCTGTTAAGTGAAGCAGTCACTAAGTGAGAAATCACATGACTATCACCGGGCTTCCCTTTTCTCTATTTTCCCAATCCTCTGGAACGCTAAGCCTGGCACTGGGATAATAAGCAAAAAGGGAGTTAACATGTATATTTACATTTATTGGAGAGAAAGGGATTGCAAGAGGGTAAGCAAGCACACAATAGGGAATATACATTGAAATTAATGTCTTGGTTCTGGGTAAGTAAGCAGCCCAAAGTATTCCCCATTGTGTGCTCTGCTTACTCTCTTGTAATTTCCTCATTTCTCTGATCTGGGGGGGGGGGCAGGAAAGAGGGTTTTCTGCGGGCAAGCTCTCCTATGCCTGACCTGTTTTCTCGCCACCCTGTTTACGCAGTGGAGTTTGAAGAGGAAGGGATTACAAGAGAGTAAGCAGGTACATAATGGAGAATACACCCGCTGCTATTGCCACTACATTGGCTTTTAATGTATATTCCCCATCATGTGCTCACTTACTCTCTTGTCATCTTCTTCAATCTCTCCAATCTGCAAGCGAGGGGACAAAAAAGGAAAAAGGAAAAACAACAGGTCAGGCCCAGGACAAAGTATACTGACTGCAAAGACCAATCACGTAACCGAGGAACTCTATGGAGGTCGTTAAGGGCAGACATTCGTTGTATAGTTAGCTTTTCAGCGCTGATGTAACTTTAACTGGTCACTGAATGAAGCAGCCAGTAAACGAGGACTGCCCACACAATTAAGACGTTCTTTCACTGTCTTTGGGAATCTTCAAATCAGCCGTTGTTTCGTGGGGCTCAGCAATTTTGCCGAGGCAGCTGAGAGTTTCATCTTTGTCTTGTATTTTTGTGGCCCAAACAAAGTGTCCCCCCGCCCCCAAACCCAGTTTCAGGAGAGGCTGTTTTAAAGCACTGTCAAGTCTATTTTAGACCTTAATTTGAGCGTTTCTTCTGCAAAACGGCAACCCACCCCTTGTGACCTGAGGCTGCGGGTCACACATTCCTGGTGGCTTTAAGTGCTCAGTGCTGTGAACTACAAGGAATCAAAAGTTGTGCGGACACCAAGGAGGGGAGCTCCTGAGGAGAAGCCAATTTCCGGACTCAAGGGCAAAAGATGGCCTATCCTATTACAGCGGCCGCCATTACTGGGGGGACTGAGAAAGGTAAGCCGATGGCTTCTCTCGTGCATGCTTTCTCACAAAGTGCTTGACCACGTGTGCCCGCTGGGTGAAGTTCTTCCGGCAGATGGCACACTTGTAAGGCTTCTCTCCCGTGTGCATCCTCTGGTGCACCAACAGGCCCGAGGAATGCCGGAAGTGCTTCCCACACTCAGAGCACTGATACGGCTTTTGCTCGGTGTGGATCACAATGTGGGTTAGAAGAGTCGTCTTCTGGTTGAAGCTTCTCCCGCAGTCGGAGCACTGATACGGCTTCTCTCCCGTGTGGATTCTCTTGTGTCGGTTCACACTCGATTGCGTGGCAAAGACCTTCCCACAAATCGGGCAGGGGCTCCCCTGCCTTCCCTTATACAACGCCGGCGAGCTGTTCATTTTATCAAGGTCGTTGTACGGATTGAGCAGGGGTACATTTTTTTCTTTGTCCATCTCGCCTTCCACCTGTTTCTCATGGTCTTCCAGAGGGCCAAAGACCCCATCTTTCCACTCCCCTTTCAACTGCCCTGCGGTGATCTCCTTCTTCTGCCCGTTGAACAACCGCCCCAATTCTAATCTTTGCCTGAAGCTCTTCTTACAAGAAATACACTTATACACCTTCTCTCCGGTGTGGTCTATCTGGTAGGCGTTGACGCCCCACTTCGGCTTGAAGTTTTTCCCACAGTCCGAACATTGATACAACTTGTCTCTGGCATGCACCATCTCATGGGAGAGCAGGTTGGTCTTTCGATTGAAGCTTTTCCCGCAGTGAGCACATTTGTAGGGCTTCTCTCCGGTATGAATAATGAGGTGTCTATTCAGGCTTGATTTCCGGGTGAAGGCTCTCCCACAAAGGAGGCAGCTGTGCCGTGGCCCGTCTTTGTGCTGTCTTGGGACAGTGAACCGCCAGAGGTTGACCCCGTCTAGCTCACCAACAGGTGCCTCTTCTGAATTCTGCTTTTCGTTTTCTTCAGGATAGTCGATGACTACATCTTCGATCTCTGACCTGTCAAAAGTATCTGTCTGATCTTCCTCGATAGACTGATACATCTCTTGGTCGCTTTCTAGAATGAAGGGGTGGGTGGGAAATGTACAATGTTATAACACTGTTTTATGTTATTGTTGAAAAACACAAGTAATACACCATATTGTTTCGTGGCAATAATACAGTAGAACCTCTGGTCGCAAACGCTTCCGTTCATGACCAAATCAGGTGACGGACAAACTTTTTTTTAACCTCTTGACACGAACGGGTGCTCGGGTGGCGAACAAAGCCGCAATTTGCCCTCCCGCCTCAATTTGCCCTTCTGCGCCGTGTCATTTTTTTTTAAAGCGCATGCACTTCCGGTGACGACCAAATTGGGTGGCGGCCGAATTTTCGGAACGGATTAGGGTCGTCACTGGAGGTTCTCCTGTATTTATACAGATTCAGAACGTTCTGATGATTTAGCTAACTTAAGTCTTTAAAGATACAAAAGGGTTTAAAACTCAGTCAAAAGGTCCTTAGATCTGGCCTGTGGGGTCGCTCTAGAAAGAACAGCGAAAACAGAGCTTGGAAGGGCTGCATGCATTTTCGGCTGTGACGGCCTTCCTGCAGCCCTCTGCCAGTGAAAACAGAACTCTGTTTTCGCTAGCAGAGCCCTCAGGCCACCACATGGGACCCCCAATATGAGTGACGTCAAGCTGGCCATGCCCACCTCCACCCCACAATGAAGTTAGTCAAGGACTACTTGTAACAGTGACATAAACCAGGGGTGTCAAACTCGATTTCATTGAGGGCCGCACCAGTTTACCTCAGGTGGCTCACTCACCTGAGGTAAAACACAACCCTGGTGCGGCCCTCAATGAAATCGAGTTTGACACCCCTGGTTTATGTCACTATTACAAGTAGTCCTTGACTTACTTCATTTCGTGACCGTTCAGTTATGGCAGCACTGAAAAAAGTGACTTGTGACCGTTTTCCCACAGTTACGGTCTTTGCTAGCAACCCTTGAATCTTGTGATCCAAATTCAGACGCTTGGTAACTGGTTCACATTTATGACAGTTGCAGTGTCTGGGGGGGGAGGGGGTGTCATGTGATCTGTGGGGGGGGTCATGTGATCCCCTTTTGCGACCTTCTGACAAGCACAGTCAACGGGGAAAACCAGATTCACTTAACAACCATGTCACTCACTTATCAACTGCAGTGATTCACTTAACAACAGCGGGACAAGAAAGGTCGTAAAATGGGGCAAAAAACCTCACTTAACAAATGTCTCACTTAACAACAGATATTTGGGGGCTCCATTGTGGTCATAAGTCAGGGACTACCTGCATTATAATTCCTAAAATGTTAATGTTTGTAAGCATAAGTTTGACTATGCAGAGCTGAACATATACACTGAATAACTTAGCTATTCCAGTGTTTCTCAACCTTCGCAACTTTTCAGATGTGTGGATTTCAACTTCCCATGCTGGCAATGGGGAATTCTGGGAGTTGAAGTCCACACGTCATAAATCTTGGAAAGGCTGAGAAATACTTCACAAAACAATGTCAATATTTAAATAAATAAAGCACATATGCAAACAGACACACAGGCAGGGATGGGATTCAACTGGTATTACTATCAGTTCGGTGACTGTTTTGCGCGCGCAAAAAAAACATCAGTCGTGCCACCCGGACAGCTGAAAATCCTATTTTTTCCTGCTTTTTCAACCGCACAAAGCAGCTGAGGTTGAAAATGCAGGAGATAAAGGACAGGGAGGAGCCCAGGCGGGTGGGTGAGCCAAACGGCAGCAAACACAGAACCAGTTTGGTGTCTGCTGCTCTTCAGAGCTACTGGTTCTTTAGAACCAGCCAGAACCAGTAGCATCCCACCCCTGCACACAGGGCAACCCCAAAACGTGAGTCACACCGCTAAGTGGCACCCTCATCCATGGTCTCTGCCGCCTAGAAAGATTTAAAAATAAAAAATAAAAAATAGGAAAATAGAAATGTTAACCCTTTTGCCCCAACTGGATAGGCTAATGTGTATTATGTCAACCCTGAAGTGAACCTTGCTGGAGCCATCTTTTTGCTGCTTCATGGTTGCCCCAAGGCAGAAGGGGAAAAGGGAGAGAGGAAGTAGATAGCCTGGCTTGGCCGTCAGAAAGTTTTCCTGTGGGAACCAAGGTCATTTCATCAAGTGACTGAGACAGGAGGAGTGGAGTAACCAAGCAACCAGCCAGCACCCCATTGGATAATGTGACTGACTGGGGATGGGGGGAACTTTTTAGTTTTTAATTAAGTGAAAACAGCGGGAAGTTTTAAAGTCAAGTTTTCACCAGTTGAATCAGTAAGGAGGGACACGGTGGCTCATTGGCTAAGACGCTGAGCTTGTCGATGAGAAAGGTCGGCAGTTCGGCGGTTCGAGTCCTTAGCGCTGTGTAACAGAGTGAGCTCCTGTCACTTGTCCCAGCTTCTGCCGAGCTAGCAGTTCGAAAGCATGTAAAAATGCAAGTAGAAAAATAGGGACCACTTTAGTGGGAAGGTAACAGCGTTCTGTGCACCTTTGGCGTTTAGTCATGCCAGCCACATGACCACAGAGACATCTTCGGACAGCGCTGGCTCTTCAGCTTTGGAACAGAGATGAGCACTGGCGCCCCCTAGAGCCGGGAATGACTAGGACGTATGTGCAAGGGGAACCTTTACCTTAACAATAAGGTATATCCAATAAACTTGTTCTTTCAGGAATCTACCTACTTCGGAGTTCGATGGGTCCATTACTTGGAACACTGACATATTGGATTGACAATCACAAAAAATCCAGGAATTGAAAGCCAACAATCAAGCACAGTTAAACAGAACAAACATTCAATCACCATTCTAAAAAGGATTCTAAAAGGTATTTGGTCTTCTTAACCCAGAATCCAGAGCTGAAGAAACAGAAAATCCTGACCTAATAAGGAAGCGTCTTCGTTTCCCTCCAGTTTCATCTCTTTATAGGGAGGTCTCTCTGGGGTCCCCACCGAAGGCTCTCCAGAATCACAGAATTCTCCAGCCTGTTCATCAGCTGGACTTGGGACCTAAAGGAAGGAAAAGAAAGAAAGAAAGAAAGAAAGAAAGAAAGAAAGAAAGAAAGAAAGAAAGAAAGAAAGAAAGAAAGAAAAAAAAAAGACAGAAGATTAGAATTTGAGAGTTGGGATTATACCTTTTTTTGACGGAGAACGGTCGAAACTAACCAAAAAGGAGTCAACTGTATTTTTACTCTTGATTGCAAAATTAAGAATTGCTCAAAAGTGGAAATTTTCAGACAATCTATTCTCAGATAATTGGCATGCTGAGGTAAGCTCTAACAGGAAAAGTCACTGCTAAAATTCAAATCCAAACTACTTTTTATCAGATCTTGCTAGAGATGCTATAACGGTTAATTAATAACGAACAACAATAACTTCTCTTTTGATATTTAGTGCTATTTGAAAGCTATTGTTGAATGTTGAGATACACAGTATGGCTCAAGGGCATTTTTCTTGTATTCTGGTTTCTTCTTGCCTTAAAAGTAAAGGTTCCCCTCGCATATGCATGCTAGTTGTTTCTGGCTCTAGGGGGTGGTGCTCATCTCCTTTACAAAGCTAAAGAGCCAGCGCTGTCCGAAGATGTCTCCGTGGTCATGTGGCTGGCATGAATAAACGTTCAAAGGGACACAGAACGCTGTTACCTTCCCACCAAAGTGGTCCCTATTTTTCTACTTGCATTTTTTACGTGCTTTCAAATTGCTAGGTTGGAAGAAGCTGGGACAAGTAACCGGAGCTCGCTCCGTTATGCAGTGCTAGGGAATCGAACCGCCGAACTTTCTGATCGGCAAGCTCAGAGTGTCAGGGCTCCAACAAATCCACCTCATTCAAAGCAAAAGTCTCTAGCCAGATCTCAGAGAAAACTGATTTATTAGAGGTTGCCATGTTGGTGCATGTCTGGGTGCAGCCAATACGAAATCACATCATACATTTCCCCCTTGACCCTGGTCTTTCCCCCACCCTCTGGATGTGACTTCTCCAATGGGACAGATCTGTCTCTAAGAGTCATCCATCATGCTCTGCAATAACCTTCTTATGCTCTGACAACTTTGGGCTGCTGAGGTGATGATCTAGGCATTTCAAGAATGCCTTGTTTTCCCCCACTCCCTTTTTCTGACAACTAAAAAGACCAAAAGAGTATCTTTTTAGTTGACACAGAGTCTTAGTCACAAGCCATTCTTGCCTTAAAGAATATTAAACATGAACAATTAGATTAAAAAAAACTCTAGTGTTAGAAAGAACCTTAGGTGTCATGGGGGGGGTACCTCAACTTTGACGTTGGATGGGTCACACTTTCCCATTCAAGAATGGTGCATAATTATTTTTTTGGGCGGGGTATCTTTCTGGACTCACGACTCCTATTTGAAGGGCAGGTGGCAGCCCTGACCAGGAAGGCCTCTGAATGCATTCCCAAGCATCCCAATGTAAATCACATGACCATGGGGATGTTATTTGGGTCATAAGCGTGAAAAATGGACGTAAGTCACTTTTTCAATGTTTTTGTCTCTCTGAACGGCCACTAAATGGAGTGTTGTTCATCGAGGGCTACCTGTCTTCTCACCTGCTCTTCCGGCTGCTCCGTCTCTTGCTGCCTTAGCAAGAATTCCTCCGCCAGAGCTACTGCCAGCGAACAGGTCTCCGCTCCATATCCCCGAATTCTTCTCTGGATCTCCAAAGGCAGGATCTCCAGGAACTGCTCCAGGATCACCAGCTCCAGGATCTGGTCTTTGGTGCGTTTCTCTGGTTGCAGCCACCCCCAGCAGAATTTCTTCAGCCATCTGCAAGCCATTCGGGGTCCTTCGGACGGTTGGTAGCAGAACCTCCTGAACTGCTGGCGATGGGCTTCCTGGGAATTGGTGTGTTCGTCCTGCTTGAAGGTGGGCGGGACGGTGATGATCTTTCTCCCACGGAGATCCTGGTGGCTTTCCGAGGAGTCCATGTTCCCCCACATGGAGCAAGAGGACTCAGCTTCCTTGAGGAAATTCTGCCACCGGTCTTCCCAAGAATTCACCTGTCCTTCTTCCGGTTCCATTTTAACCTGCGATGGCATTGCTACAGGCAAATCCTCTCCCACAATGCCGGTCACCACAAGCTGGAGGCTCCCCTCAGATTCAGCAGTAGGGCTGCCTGCAGCTTCCTTTTCCGTTTTCATCCTTGGGGTATGCCTGGGATCACACACACACACACACAAAGACACAAAAATAAATAAAGTCAGTTGACATTCATCAATGGATAATTATCAGGGACAATTGCTATCGCTTACCAAAATGGGGCATCTGTCAGGATTCCAGCAATCACCCTAATGAAATCATGATTCTTGAGCCAAACTTCAAAAGGATAAACGGCGACATACTGGCACTGCCTCTGGCATACGAAATTTACATTCCCCTGTCACTCTGTTTCCCCTCTCCCTCCCTGGGTGTCTCATAAACCAGATTCTCTAATTGAGCACGTTCACGGGCTGGGTGTCATCATTCATGTTCTCCAATTAAATATATTCACGGGCAAAAGCTCTGGTATTTTAGTTACAGTCTTTTAAAGATAAGAGTTGGAATGTACTTTTGCTTTCAAACTGCTGCACTGCTCTTCCAGATTTCCCCCCCCCTTTTTTTGTTTTATGGCAACTACTAAAACAGGCATAGGAATGTTTTATGAGTTGACAGCATCTTGCCCTCAGTATGACCTTAGATCTCATTGTGACCAGCTGCAGGCTGAGGGCCTATGCTGGTCCAGGACAAGTTGGCCTTGACTTACATGTCATGCCCTGTTGGAGACTGACTCTGAGGGAGAGGAGGAACAGCTGGCAGGGAGTGGAGGTGTGGCTCCGGAGGTTGTGGAGGAGACTGGGGAAGGGCAGAGGCCAGCTGGGCAGTCAGAGGAAGACCCAGGCTCATCCCCTCTCCATCCTAGGGCACGCAGGGAGGAACGGAGAAGGGAACAAGGTGGCTTATGGGAGAGGAAGCGGACATGATCCCCCTCATTGGGAGAACAGTACATAGAAGGAGCATTTAAAACACAGTGTTGCTAGAAGCAAAGTGTGTTTTATTTCTGGCTGAGGTTTATCTTGGCGTTCTTCCAACGGACTGTGCCTTGTTATCTTCTTGAAATGTGTAATTAATTATCCTGGTCTATCATGGAAATTCCTTCAGTATGGTTTGTTTTGGTTTTTTATTTCTCCTTTATCTGCTCATTAAGTTTGGACTGTATTTCTTTCTTTTGGAGACTATTTTGGAAAGAGTTTAATCTCCAGCTGAGAACAATTGAACAGTGGGGCCAAGTTGGAGGCATTCAAGGACATTTATTTACGTTTGGGAACTTGTTACGTAGGTGCTGCTTCCCGGGTCATCACACAACAGTTTCATTTGGTGATCGTTCAAAGTTACGATGACACTGAAAAAAAGGGACTTACTTATCACTGTTTTTCACACTTACAATCACTGCAGTATCCCCATGGACACATGATCAAAATTCAGAGGGTTGGCAATATTTATGAGGGTTGCATGTCCTCAGGTTACAAGATCCCCTTTTGCGACCTTCTGACCAGCAAAGTCAATGGAGGAAGCTAGATTCGCTTAACAATCGTGTTCCTCACTTTACGACTGCAGTGATTCACTTAACCACAGGGACCAGATAGGTCATAAAACGGAGTACATTTTACTTCACCAATGTTTCACTTAGCCACTTAGAAATTTTGGGATGAATTGTGGTCATAAGTCGAGCACTACCTGTATCTATTTTGATCTTGTTCTGGTTAGCCAGCAGCAGGTACGGACGGCTGAGGAGAGCGAGGATTCAGATGAGGGGCCAGGACCATTAGGGAGTGGACTGCTGCTTTCAGAGATTGTGGGGGCTAGCAGCAGCAATGAGGAGATTCCCAAGGAGCCTGTGCCAAGTGCGCGTGCGCGCAGGATTGCTAGGAGGAAAAAGCAGCTACAATAGCACGGGCGACTCGGGAGTAAGACTGCAAGGTAATGGTCCCTCCTTCAAGAAGAAAAAAGCCAGCTGTGAAACAAACATACTTTGCAGAAGGCAAAGACGTTTTGAAACTCCAGCCTCGTGGACATTCCAGTATCCTGAGTTTGTATTTGAAGATTCTTCTATTGCAAATTATTTTTTGTCTGTTATCTTTTGGCAAGTCTTGCACAGTTTGGCAAGGCTTGTGCTTATCACAGCTAATTATTTTGTAAAAGCATTACAAGGTTTCTGTTCCTTTTGGATTGTGTTTGATTTGTTGCAAAAGGGTGTGGGTCAGAACAGATATAAAACAATGCTGAAGTTGCTTTTGGATAAAAAGAATTCCACTTCTCCCAGTCAAAAAACCCCCAACCATTAACTGGGTTACACACTGTGCTAAATCAAATGTTACATCTTCTGTCTTGACTGAGATCATCGGATGAACCCAGCTGATGGTGGTTCGTTTGATAAACCACAGTGGAGCAAAAGTAAGCTTATTGCTACATCTTAATGTTTCTCGACCTCAACAACTTTTAAGATCCGTGGCCTTAGCTGGCTGGGAAATTCTGGGAATTGGAAGGGCGAAGCGTCTTAAAATTGGCTGAGTTTGAGAAAAATGCTATGTGGAAACTGGGTGCCCACAGGACATTTTTTTTCAGAGTCTCAGTGCAGCTGTTGGCAGTTGAAGCACCACATCTGGAAGATCAAGGATTTCTCACTGCTGTTGTCACTATTTTATCATTTTCTCCTTTCTCTGGTGAGAAGAAAGGAAAAAATAACACAAGTTGTTGGGGAAAATGTTGGGAGGGAAGGTATTAACAAAGAGCAGAGAGAGTTCGGTTCAAGTTTAATCCTCATCCTGATGGGCTGGTGGTGGGATTATGAGCCCATCATGGGCTGTGTTGGGGAGGGAGGGTGGGAGGAAAGGACTTAAATGCCTGTTTTGTCATAGCTTGTAAGCCATCATTGATGGTTTCTTAGATGATGCAAACACAGTCACTCTGGCTCAGACCAACCTACTTCATACAATGATAGCTGTGGAATTTTCTATCCTCAACCAAGGAAGGAAGAGAGGGAGGAAGGGAAGGAAGGAAGGAAGGTAGGAAGGTGAAGGAAGGAAGGTGAAGGAAAAGACAGAAAGGAACGAAGGAAGGGAAGGAGGACAGGAGGGAGGGAGGGAGAGTGGAAGGAAGGAAGGAAGGGGAAGGAAGAGAAAAGAAGTTAAATGCTTTTCTGGGGTGATACAAATACAGGTAGTCTTCGACTTGGGATCACAGTTGAGCCCATAATTTATGTTGCTGAGAAATTTGTTGAGTTTTGCCCTGTTTTACGATTTTTCTTGCACTTTTAAGTGAATCTTAAAGCAACCTACTTCATACAATGGCTGTAGAATTTTCTATCCTCAACCGAAGGAAGGGAGAGAAGGAGGGAGAGTAGAAAGAAGGAAGGAATTTCAATGCCTGTTTTTATCGGTTTTTAGCCATAATTTACGATTTCTGAGGTGGTACAAATATAGGTAGTCCTCGACTTTCGACCACAATTGAGCCCAGAATTTATGTTGCTGAGAAATTTGTTAAGCGAGTTTTGCCCTATTTTATTATTTCTCCCTGCAGTGGTTAAATTAGTTAACCCGGTTGTTAAGTGAATCTCACTTCCCCACTGAGTTTGGGATCGCATGACCTCCGGACACTGCAACAGTCGTAAGCATGAAATAGTCGCAAAGCATCTGAATTTTGATCACGTGGTGATGGGGATGCTACAAAAGTTGTAACTGAAAAACAGCCGTAATAAGTCAGTTTTTCCCATGCCGTTGTAACTTCAAATGGTCACTAAAGGAACTGTTGTAAGTTGAGAATTACCTGTAGAGTCACTCTCTCTCAGGCCAACGTACTTCATCCAAATAATAGCTGTGATATTTTTTTTTATCCTCAGCCTTAAGTGGAAGGATTTTGCTAGTTTTCCGCAAAATAGGTCCTAGGAATGAAGCAGAATTACAGAACGATGGCCTTTCTGTTTGTTCATCCCGTGCTAGGTTAATACAGGTAGTCCTCAACTTACAACTGATTGTTTAGTGACTGACAAAGTTACAATGGCGCTGAAATAAAGCAACTTATGACCATTTTTCACACATCTATCCATTGTGGCATTATCAAAATTCAGACACTTGCCCACTGGCTCATATTTATGACGGCTGTTGCTGTGCCCCCCTTTTTCTGCAACTTTTTGACTGGCAAAGTCAGTTTGGGGAAGCTGAAGTCACTTAACAACCAGGTTACTAACTTAATGACTCCAGTGATTCCCTTCACAACAGTGGGGAGAAAGCTGGTAACATGGGGCGAAACTCATTTCCCAAATGTCTCATTTAGCAACATAAATTTTGGGCTCAGGTGTGGTCGTAGGTCAAGGACTATCTGTACAACAAAGCCCCTGGGAAATTGTTTCCAAAACAATTATTTTAATTCTTTCTTCTCCACTCTGCTTTTGTTTTCCCGAACAAGGATCAGCCTGGATAAAATACATTTTTTTGCCTTGAATTGGGCAGAAAAGAACCGAGCACTAAATACAGCACAGAGAGATAGTCCTCGCCTTACAACAGTTCGGTTATTGACCGTTCAAAGGGGGTTGGGGAGGAAAAAGGGACTTACTTACGACCACTTTTCACACTTACAACCATTGCAGCCTCCTCCGACGGGTCACGTGATCGAAAGTCAAGATGGGCCTGGCCACCAACTGACACATTTACGACGGTTGCAGTGTCTCGGGGTGTGTGTGTGTGTGTGTGTGTGTGTGTGTGTGTGGTTCCTCAAAGCAAAGTCAATTGGGNGGGTGTGTGTGTGTGTGTGTGTGTGTGTGTGTGTGTGTGTGTGTGTGTGGTTCCTCAAAGCAAAGTCAATTGGGAGTGGGAGGGGAAGCCGGATTCACTTTACAACGTTTGTCACTAAGCGAGCGAAACTGCCCTTCTTGACAGCTCCGGCAAAAGAAGGTCCGTGCAAGGGGACAAAAACCCAGGCAGCCAAGGTCTCGCTTAGCGGCAGAAACGTTGGGGCTCAACTTGTGGCCGTAAGTTGAGGACTTACCTATACAATCCCAACCCAAGCCTCCCTCCCCCCCCCAAAAAAAACCAAAACCAGCCTTGGACCCCTCCCTGGCCACTTTGGATTTCTCCCCCACCCCACCCCCCCACCCCAAAAAGGAGATCTCTTTTTTTTTCTTCCCCTCCCCCCCCCGATCACCCCAGGATCGATCCTGTTGCTTGGATCAACAGATCACCGCCCTACCGGTTCCTCTCCGGATCCTACCGTGGAGAGGAGCGAAGAAAGAGGCAACCGGCCCAAAGTCGCCCAGCCGGCTTTTCACGCCCAAGGCGGCACCCGACCTCGCCGCTCTCGCCTTTCTGCATAGCCCGCTGCCTTTAACACTAGACATCCTGCCTCTCGCCTCCTTCTCCCCCCCACCCGATTCTCCCCTCTCCGTTCTCCTCGCCCCCTCCCGACTCCTCCCCCTCCGTCCGGACAGCAGCCTCCGAAACTCACAGCCGAACCTCCCGAGTTGAGAAATTCAAAATCCGAGAGTTGGTGGTGGTGGTGGTGGGGGAGGGGAGTGGAAGGGGCGGAGCTTCGAGGCGAAGGCTGGGACGCTCCTCTTGACGCTCGCTCTCGCTCGTTCTGCGCGCCGGGCTGACGCAGACGCCGGGAGCCGCCTCTAGAAGCCGACGCGCTGTCCTCTTCCTCCTCCTCCTCCTTGTGTGTTTTTTTTTTAACCCTTTTGGCGGGCCGAGCTTCGGCCGCCGAAAGGAAGCGCCGACTTTCCCCCGTGTTCGTGCCACACGGCACGTTGCGGGGGACGAGTTGTGGAAGGGAGACCGCTGGTTTGCCCACCCCCCCCCACAAACGTTCATCTTTTTTTTGATTTTTGTTAATTTTTCAATCAGGGACCCTGGAGGTCATCTAGTCCAGCCCCCTCCTCCAGCAGGACACCAGATACCGTTTTAAACAAGGGGCTGTCCAGTCTCTTTTTTTCAAAGCCTCGAGTGACGGAGTCCCTACGACCCAGAAAAACTAGCCAAAAAAGCTAATTGCAACCCCAAGCTGCATTAACAGAGGGATACAATCAAGATCCAGGGAGGTAGTAAGACCACTCTATAAAGCCTTAGTAAGACCGCACCTAGAGTATTGCGTCCAGTTTGGGTCCCCACACTATAAAAAGATGCTGAGATGTTAGAACAGAGGTCTCCAAATTGGACAACTTTAAGGCTTGTGGACTGCAACTCCCAGAATCCTGGGAGCTGAAGTCGACAAAATTTGGGGACCCCTCTAGAAAAAGAGCACAGAGAAGGGCAACCAGGATGAAGAGAAGGACCAGGGGAGACAGGATAGCGGTCTTCCAAGATTTGAGGGGTTGCCACAGAGAGGAGGAAGGGGGTCAAGCTGTTTTCCACGGTACCTGGAAGGCCAGACACAAGGAATAATGGATGGAAACTGAACAAGGAGAGATTTCACCTGGAAATAAGGAGAAACTTTTCTGACATAACAGTCAACTGGTGGAACANCACGGCACCTGGAAGGCCAGACACAAGGAATAATGGATGGAAACTGAACAAGGAGAGATTTCACCTGGAAATAAGGAGAACTTTTCTGACATAACAATCAACTGGTGGAACAGAAGTTGCCCTCAGAAGTTGTGGGAGCTTCATCACTGGAAGCTTTCAAGAAGAGATTGGACTGCCATCTGTCAGAAATGATGTAGGGTCTCCTGCTTTTTGGGGGGTGGGGGGTGGGGTTAGACTAGATGACCTACATTACAAGATCCCTTCCAACTCTTGTTATTCTACACTGAAGGCAAGCTGTTCCATTGGTTAACGAATTCAATTCTATACAATTTTATATCTTATTCATAAATACCAGGTACTCCTCGACTTATGAACGCAGCTGAGCCCCCCACATTTCTGTGGCTAAATGAGAGAGTTGCTCAAGTGAGTTTTGTTCTTTTTTATGACCTTTCTTGGCACAGTTCTGCCAGTTAGGTTGTCAAGTGAATCTGGCTTCTCCCTTGACTTGGCTTATCCAAAGGTTGCAAAAGGGGATCACATGACTCCAGGACATTGCAACGGTCATAAATATGAGCCAGTTGCCAAGCAACTGATTTTTGATCACGTGACCATTAGGGATACTGCAGCGGTTGTGTGAAAAACGGTCATGTCATTTTTTTCCAGTGCTGTTGTATCTTCGAATGGTCAATATGCAAACTGTTGTAAGTCAAGGACTACCTGTATAATAACATTTATTTATAAGCCACCCAGAGGGGCAGCGATATGGGCAGCATATAAATTTAATACATAAAATCCTGTGCTATTTTTATAAATAACTCAAGGTGGCACATATACCTAATATTCCTTCCTCCTCCTATTTTTTCCAAACAACCCTGTGAGTTGGACTGAAAGAGAGAGACTGATCCAAGGTCAACCAGCTAGATGATTGAGATTCTCAATCATCCAGGTCATGTTTGTCCCAAAGATGCTTTTGGGAGGCAACTGGACTTTCTTGGGTATTTGTTTTTCCTTTGAAAATGTTTCACTTCTCCAAATGGGTGTGGAGCCTTGCACTACTCAGGTGACCCTGAGGATATAGACAACCCTCCAAGTGGCTTCAGTAATACAAATGACCAGCTGTCTACAAGGAATATAAATCCTTCTATTCCCCACCATTCAGTCAGAGCTGAAGAATCTTCTTGGATGCAAAGCAAAATGTCTTAAAAGAAAAAGAAGAAAGTCCAGTTGCCTCTTGAAATAAACACCTTTGGGACAACCATCCCAAAGTGAATCTCCATAGACATTTATTTGAAATAATTTACACTCTAACAGTACCTGTAATATTATTTAAAAATACTGCCTATCTCAGGCTCTTGGGAAGAACTTGATTGGGGATAAAAATATCACATCTCATGTAAACATCAGGCTGACTGCGACTCAGCAACAGTAACAATAAATATGTGGAGAAATGGGTTAGGAAGGGTGTTTTTTTGTCCATAGGCTTAATTTACAGCGTCCTAAATCTGAAAATTAACAGATGTTTGTAGGCAAGTGTAAGGATAGAGAAATGTAACAGTTGTTAAATGAAGCTGTATCTTGGACTTCAAGAAAGAAGATTTTAATAAACAAGAGACTTCTAGCTGATCTTACCTATAGGAGACGGTGAGTTCAAGTCCTGTGTTAGCCATGAAAGCCAGCTGGGTGACTTTGGGCTAGTCAAGAAAGGGGAGGGAAGGGGAAGGGAGGGGAGGAGAGGAGGAAGGAAAGAAAGAAAGAAAGAAAGAAAAGAAAGAAAGAAAGAAAGAAAGAAAGAAAGAAAGAAAGAAAGAAAGAAAGAAAGAAAGAAAGAACCACTATAGAATCCTAAAGCTCTCGATTAGATCATGATCACACTACAGTACTTTCTTTTGGATTAAGGAACATTATTTGAAGTACAGAAAAGGGGCAAAAAAGTAAACCAAAGAAATTAAAAACATGGAATCAGAAAAAGAAAACAAAACTTATTTGAATTTACACCAATATTATTCTCAATACTTCTCCTTTGGCGGCAAGCTATTTTTGCTTCCATACATTATCTTTTGTTCTTTAAGGTTGTCAGTTTTTAGAGGATTTTGTCATATATCACAGAAATTCAGAAGTGGTAGATTTTGGATCAGCTTTATTTACTCCCTTCCTTTGCATTTGCTGGAGCCTGAGGAGGAGGAGGGGAGAAAACACCCCACAGCAGCATTTCCTATAATGAGTGGAGTCGGCAAAGTCTTATAAACCAACTAACTCCAACCTCAGTGTCCTAAGAAGGTGTTGGATTGTTCCAAGTCTCAGCACTCAGAGTCAGATTGCCCAAGAGAGAACAGGAGCTATAATTTAACACACCTGGAAAATATTAGATTTGAAGCAGATCCTCTCTTTTTAACCCAGTGTTTCTCAACCTCAACAACTTTCAGCTGAGTGGACTTCAACTCTCAGAATTCCCCATTGAAATCCAGGCAGTTAAAAGTTGCTGAAGCTGTCTTAACCCTTTGAGCAGCACAACAGTCTTGTAAAGTAGGTTAAAATAAAATGTTAACTAGAGGAGTGTTGTACACAGCCCAGAGTCGCTTTCATGTGAGATGGGTGGCTATACAAACATGATAAATAGATGGTCCTTGATTTACAACAGTTCCATTTAGTGACTGTTTGAACTTGCAATGGCACTCAAAAAAGGGACTTATGACCATTTTTCACACTTATGACTGTTGTAGCATCTCCTTGGTCACATGATTTACATTCAGATATATGACAACTGACTCACATTTATGACAATTGCAGTGTCCCAGAGTCATATGATCCCCTTTTGTGACAAGCAAAGTCAATGGGGAAATCAGATTCACTTAACAACCATCTGACTAATTTAACGGCAGCAATTCACTTAACAAATGTGGCAATAGAAGTTGTAAAATGGGGCAAAACTCACCGAACAAATTTCTCACTCAACATGAATTTTGGGCTCAATTATGGTCCTAAGTAGAGGACTACTTGTACATTAAAATGATTTAGAAAACCATAACTGATTCAAATCCAGCAGAGGATATTTGGATAGATTAAACAGACTCTCTCTCTCTCTCAATTCCTAGGTTTGGCAACTTAATACACGTAGTCCTCGACTTACCACAGTTCATTTAGTGACCATTCCAAGTCACAATGGCCCTGAAAAGGGACTTACGACCATTTTTCACACTTATGACTGTTGCAGCATCCTTCATTGTCACATAATCAATACGATGCTTGGCAATTAACTCATGTCAGGATTCCAGCAGTTACCCCCATTTAAATCATGAGTCTCGAGCCAAGCTTCCAAAACTTCAAAAGGATTTATTGGGAGTTAACATGTCCGGCACTGCCTGGGTGTAGCCGACTCTGAGACATATCACTCATTGTCACCCTTGACTCTGTTTCCCCCCTCCCCTTGGATCTATCATAATTCATATTCTCCAATGAGACACACCCATAGCCGAGTCCTCAATCATGTTCTCCAGTTAGAATTTTGCAGGGCAGAAACCTCAAGTCACCTAGAAACTATCTTTGAAAAACTATATATGGAATGCACTTTTGATTTCCAAGCTGCCACACTGCTCTTTCAAACCCCTTTCCCCTCTCCCTTTCGGTTGGCAACTCTTAAAAAGACCATAGAAATATTTTTTTATGAGTTGACATCGTATTTTATGACAGTTGCAGTGTCCCAAGGTCATGGGATTCCCTTTTTGTGACCTTCTGACAAGCATAGGTCAATAGCCAAGCCAGATTCGCACAGCCACCCACCTTACCACCTTAACAACTGCGGCAATTCACTTAACAACCTCAGCAAGGAAGGTCACAAAACAGGGCCAAGTCCACTTGACCAATGTCTGTTGCTTAGCAACAGAACTTTTGGGCTCCATGGGGGGGGGGGAAGGTCAGAAGTCCGGGATACAGACTAGGCGCTGCGGACGCCCGTTGAACTCCCCGCAGGCTTGAAAAGCCTGAGCGTTTCCCTGCGCCATCATTGCGCCCCGCCCCTTCCTCGGGGCCTGCAAGAGCCGGCGGATCACGTGACCCCCAGGGGGGTCACGTGTGAAAGAAACCCCTTCGCGGGGGGCCCTCCCGCTCTCTAATTGCCCGCGCCCAGGAAATGCGAGAGAGAGAGAGAGATGGGAAAAGAAGAGAGAGAGAGGAGAGGGACCCACCAGCCACGAAGCTGCCGCGGTTAAAACAACGAGCCTGGAGAGAGGCCTAGAGCGGCGTGGGATTTGTGGTGGCGGCGGGCGGTGGGAGGGAGGAGGAGGAGGGAGGTGGGGGGGCGGGGCGGCGTATTTCTCCTCCTTGACACTCCGGGATGTGCAGTTTGCAGGCGGTGCGCAGTCGAGCCGAGACGGCGGCGGCTGCGGAGCGGAGGGTCGGGAGCCGGAGTCGTCAGTGCAAAAGAAAGGGGGTGCATCGGGTCTGGAGCCCCGAAAGGAAGGGGGCAGACCGGGCACAAGCCCGCATGAAGCCCGCTTCCCACCCGATCGTAGAGGTAAGTCGGTCGGACCAAGCCAAGGCCATCAGCCACAGCCAGACCGTTCTGGGAGGGGGAAGATATGGGTTCTTCGGACGACTCGCTGGGCCAGCTTTGGGTTTTTGCGCTGGGCTGGGTCGAGGGTTTGGGTGGTGCATGTCGGGTTTAACCCAAAGGTGCTTTTAGTATTTTGCATTTAATTTACTTTATTGCCATGGCGCCTCGTACAAATTAAATGTGCCTAGAATTCTTTTTATTGGCCAAGTGTGATTGGACACACGAGGAATTTGTCTTGGTGCAAATGCTCTCAGTGTGCATAAAAAGAAAAGATACATTCATCAAGAATCGGAAGGTAGGATAGGATAGAATAGAATAGGAATAGAATAGAATGCAACACAACACAACACAACACAATACAATACAATACAACAGAAGAATAGAATAGAATTCTTTGTTGGCCAAGTATGATTTGGACACACAAGGAATTTGTCTTGGTGCAAATGCTCTCAGTGTGCATAAAAGAAAAGATACATTCATCAAGAATCGTAAGGTTGGATAGTACAGAATAGGAATGGAATAGGAATAGAATAGAATGCAACGCAATGCAACACAACACGACACAAGAATAGAATAGAATTCTTTATTGGCCAAGTGTGATGGACACACAAGGAATTTGTCTTGGTGCAGATGCTCTCAGTGTGCATAAAAAGGAAAGATACATTCATCAAGAGTCATAAGGTACAACGCTTAACAATAACCATAGGGTACAATAATCAGTCAAATCATACTAGGAAAGAGTTGATAAATACCTATAAAAATAAAATGCAAACACATATAGTTTGCATTTTCCAAGAGGCTTTCTGAGTTTTGGAGGGGATGACTTCCATGACCCTAGAGGACTGAGAAGCTCTTGTAGAGGTGCCTGATTTAACTTGCTTCGCTTAATAATTGTGGGAAGGCTGCAAATGGATTTGTAAGCCCGGTCCACCGTTTTCAAAGTCAAAGGTTGCAGTTTTGACTTCCAAAAGAACGCAAAGAAGAGCAAACAGATGATTAAAGGGCTGGAGGCTAAAACACATGAAAAAACGGTTGGAGGATTTGGGTTTGGGTAGTCCAGAGGAAACAAGGACTTTTGGGGGGGGGGCGTGATAGCAGTATTTTGGTATTTGAATGACTGCCACAAATAGGGTATCAATTTATTTTACAAAGCACCTGAAGGCAGGAGAAGAAACAATGGATTAGAAACTAATCAAGGAGAGAAGCAACCTGGAATTAAAGAGAATATTGGTCAATATCCCAAAGGTGTATTGTGTTTCTTTTCTTTTGAAGACGTTTCGATTCTCATTCTTAGATGGGAAGCGAAATGTCTTTGAAAGAAAAAGCTAAGTCCAGTTGCCTCTTAAAAAAGCACCTTTGGGACAACCATGGCCTGGATGTGACTGAGAAACTCCACAGACTTTTAACCTAGTTCATCAATAAATTAACCTACCTGGAGGTTTCCGCAATGCATGGAGCCACACAAGAGGAGAATAATGAACTGGTTTTCACAGAATGTAAAGATCTCGTTTTGCAAATGCACCTTCTAGGTTTTTTTTCCCTTCGCTGGTTTAATGGGTTGTGTGAACTGAGCCATTCACTGGCAGCCATACTTCAGAGTTTCAAGCAAAGGCTCTTCTCACCTTAGCCATTCCTCAAGTTTGACTGGGTTGTCCTTTCTGGGCTTCAGGCCAAGGGCCATTTTTGTGTATGCGTGTTTCTCTTTTCCTCCTCAAAACTTTCATAGTTGCTCAACAAGAGTCTCTGCTTTAGTGTTGTACACCTCACTAAACACGACATTGCTTGGCAGTGGTTGTGGACTTTTGCTGTATGGGTAAATCCTTGATTTACAACAGTTCATTTAATGTCAGAAGGTGCAACCTGTCATGCCCTTGTTGGGAGTCTGATTCTGAGGGGGAGATTAAGCAGCTGACAGGGAGTGGGAGTGTGGCTCTGGTGGCTGTGGAAGAAATGGGGGAAGGGCACAGTCCGGCTGGGCAGTCAGAGGAAAACCCAGGGCCATCCCCTCTTCATCCTCGGGCATGCAGGGAGGAACAGAGAAGGGAGCAACATGGCTTAAGGGAGAAAAAAGGGCCCTGATGTCTTTCATTAGTTGCAGCTGAAAGAACAGGATATAAGAAGGGCGTTTGCACACAGCACCTTGCTGGAAGCAAAGCATGCATTATCTTTGTGGAGGCTTATCTGGGTTTTGATTTATTATCCTGGCCTGTCGTATTAATTTACTTCAGCGTGGTTTGTGTTGGTTTTTTTTTTTTAATTTATCCGTACTTTGGGTTTGGACTGCATTTCTTCCCTTTGTAGACTGACTGTTTTTGGAAGAGTTTGATCTCCAGCTGAGGATAACTGGACATTGGGAACCAAGTTGGAGATATTAAATGGAATTTATTCTACTTTTGTGATTTTGTTATTTTTGTGCCATGCCCCGGGTCATCACACAACCGCACTAGAAAAAGTGACTTATATGACAATTTTTCACACTGCAGCATACTCAGGGTCACCAGATTTACATTTGGATGCTCGACAACTTGACAATGTTTGTGACAGTTGTAGGGTCCATGCAACTTTTTGACAAGCAGAGTCCATGGGGAAACCACATTCACTTAATCGTGTTACTAATTTCACAACTGCAGTGATTCCCTTGACAAACATGACAAGGAAAAGTCGTAAAATGGAGCAAACCCACTTAACAAATTTCTCACTTAATGGCATGAATTTGGGGCTCAATTGTGGTCCTAAATTGAGAATTACCTAGGTTTACACTGATTGCACTGTACTGAGGTTATGTGAATTCCTTTTGTAGCTTTCTGTAACCTTCAGTCACTTTCTGATGAGCAAAATGGATTGGAAAGCCAGATTCTCTTAGCAAACCTGCCACTAATTTAACAGTAGTTACTAACTATGCACTGCACAGTTAAGTGTCATGATTCACTTAACAACTGTGGCAAGAAAGGTCTAAAATGGGGCAAAACTCAATTTTAACAATTGTCTCACTCAGCCACAGAAATTTTGGATTCAGTTGTGGTTGTAAGTCAAGGACTACCTGTAATCTTACTTCAGAAGAGCCTGAATATTCAAGGGCAGTTACAAAGAGAGCTTTTTTAAAAAAAAATAATCGGGTTATTTCATAAATCAGGGATTTTTTTAAAGTTAAGCTTGTGGGGCTTTTATTATCCTACCATTTCCTCGTGGGCAAAACAGAAGTGGTTTAATTAACCGCTACTGTTTTCTGGAAATGTATTTTGTTTACTTCCCAGACTAATCTGCAACCCTGGGATTTCCGTTTGGTCTCCCATCCCAACATTAAATTTTGAGCTCTGGGCTGCCCTGCTGGAAACAAAGGATACTTTTAGAAAGGGAGAGCACAAAACCATTCGCACATTCGTAATCTGATGAAACCAGTTCTCTCTGACTTGAAACCCTTCTCACATGTTGGGATTACAGCTTCCAAAATCTGGAAAGAAGGGGATTCTAGAAGAATCTAGAATATTCTTCTATTTTTACCCATTTTTTTTAGCTGGAAAAGAAAACCCCAACCCAATTCAAAGTGGTTTACCAAAAGTAATTAGCAGGCAGCTCGGTTCTAGTTTATAGATGTAAAAGATACAAGCAATAGAAGGAAATTAAAACAACTGTTCGAGGTCGGATTGGACCCACAGTTCCACTTTCTGCATTCTCTGCTGTGACTGGCTTTTTTTTTCCTGCTGAGTTGTTCCTCTTTCCAGTCTTCCCCTTTTGTGTTTGCTCTTGAGGTCAAGCAATAATTCCCCTTTTTTTCCCCCCCATTGTCCAAAAGGGGAAGAAAATTGTTTCTTCTGTATGTACCCTGCTGGGGAATTCTGGAAGTTGAAGTTCAGACATCTTAAAATTTGCTGAGGTGTAAGAAACGTTGCTTTGGTTGTGGAATTCAATCAGAGGAGGACATTGAGAAAAAGTTGGCTGTGTGTGTGCAAAGTAATAGTGTATTCCTCTGTGTTCAACTTTAAACAGGTATGAATACAGGTAGTCCTCGACTTGCGACCAAAATGGAGGCCAAAATTTTCATTGCTAAGTGAAACATTTAAGTGAGTTTCACTACAGTTAGTCCTCAACTTGCAACAGTTCGTTTAGTGACCATTCAAAATTACAACAGCACTGAACAAAGGGACTTATGATCATTTTTCACACTTATGACTGTTGTAGCATCCCCCATGATCACACAATCAAAATTCAGATGCTTGGCAACCGACTCATATTTATGACGATTGCAATATCCTGGGAATAATGTGTTTTTGTACCTTCTTATGACCTTCTGACAAGCAAAGTCAATGGGGAAGCCAGATTCACTGAACAACTGGGTTACTAATGTAACAACTGCAGTGATTCCCTTAACAATTGTGTTAACAAAGATTTCAAAACAGGGAAAAACTCACTTCACAAATGTATCACTTGGCGCTATCAATTTTGGGCTCCATTGTGGTCGTAAGTTGAGGACTACCGGTGTAAGTCTAAGTCAGTGGCTGCCAACCTTTTGGGCACCAGGGACTGGTTCTGTGGAGAGAGTTTTTTTTCATGGACCAGGGGTTAGGGATCCCCTGGTCTAAATGTTAAGTGCTATTGCTCTTTGTTTTTTTTTAATATTTTATTAGCTGGATACCCGTGCTTCGCGATGAAACTATGTGATCGGGCTATGCAGGAGAAATTTGGTTCACAATCCGTTGGCTCAGTGGTGGTCGGTGATTGAAACACATAAGGGAATATCGCTCCTGCCGCCTTGAGTCTGGAAGCAGTTCCATAGGTGGAAGGCGTAGACATTTTGGTGAAGTAGCAACGTTTAGTACTGTAAGGAGCCCCAAACCGCGCCTGAGTGAAGGCGGGGAATGTCTGCCAGTTTGAGCTGAGGTAATAGAATCTGAGGCAACTGGCAGTTGGAACAGAGTTCTTTTCAGGTGAGAAGGGGGAGTAGATCTCCTTAGCATCAGAGCATGTTAATAGAAGGCAACTGGCAGTTGGAACAGAGTTCTTTTCAGGTGGGAAGAGGGAGTAGAACGCCTTAGCATCAGAGCGTGTTAATAGAAAGCAACTGGCAGTTGAAACAGTGCTCTTTTCAGGTGGGAAAGAGTAGAACTCCTTAGCATCAGAGCTTGTTAATAGAAGACAACTGGCAGTTGAAACAGTGCTCTTTTCAGGTGGGAAGGGGGAGTAGAACTCCTTAGCATCAGAGCATGTTAATAGAAAGCAACTGGCAGTTGGAACAGAGTTCTTTTCAGGTGGGAAAGAGTGGAACTCCTTAGCATCAGAGCGTGTTAATAGAAGACAACTGGCAGTTGGAACAAAGTTCTTTACAGGTGGGAAAGAGTAGAACTCCTTAGCATCAGAGCGTATTAATTACTGTATAAGAAATACTAATGATCTGATGGTCATTTCATCATTTCATTTAGAGCCTCTGTGGCGCAGTGGTTAGAGTGCAGTACTGCAAGCTACTTCTGCAGCCAGCTGCCTCCAATTTGGTAGTTCAAATCCCACCAGGATCAAGGTTGACTCAGTCTTCCATCCTTCTGAGGTGGGTAAAATGAGGACCCAGACTGCTGGGGGCAAGAGGCTGACTCTGTAAACCACTTAGAGAGGGCTGTGAAGCACTATAAAGCGGTATATAAGTCTAAGTGCCATTGCTATTTTGAAAAATCCTTTCTTAGCGAGCATCTAGAAGCCAAGAGGAACATCCGTGTCAAATTTCATGTTTGTAAGCTTTACGGTTCTGGAGATTTCGTGATGAGTGAGTGGTACTTGGATTTTATACAATATAGATGAGCAGCTGCTGTTTGTAACACATCAAAGGTCCTCGACTCAGATTCCCCCAGTGATCAGTGGGTTTTATAACTGCTCCTTTCTGGAGCCGATCAGTAAATATTCCCATTCAACAGGCGTGGAAGATTGAGAATAAAAAAAACATGGCCAAATGCAATGAAGATGAAAAAACATTGCAAAAACTAGTATTTGTTAAAGTACTCAGAAACATTTGTTCTGCAATGCAGGCAACCCACACATACGTTGTCATTGATGTTCAGTGCATTTCAGATTTATAATACTGTGTCAATTTAATTCAAAGATCCTCTTTCCCACAAATCATCTCTAACCAGGGAAAAGATGGCGGAAGTCGCAGATGTCAGTATGAACTGGGGCTGGAGGGAAGTAGAAACTTCCCCTTTTCTACCAAGACAGCCCTAACAGCATAGTTGGAACAAAAGTCCATTAGAATCATTTGTTTAGTGACCGTTTCAAATTACAGTGCTGAAAAAATGATTTACAGCCAGTCCTTGCACTCATGACCGTTCCAGCATCCCCACAATCATGTGATCAATATTTGGGCACTTGGCAACCAAAGTGTCTTTGGAATACTTAAACATGAGCCAGCCATGTGTGGCAGCAGTCAAAAAAGCTAATGTAATCCTTGGTTATACAAACAGGCATAGAATCAAAATCATGTGAAGTGTTTGTACCACTTTATAAAGCCTTAGTAAGGCCACACCTGGAATACTGCATCCAGTTTTGGTCAATTACAAAAAAGATATTGAGGTTTTGGAAAAAGTGCAGAGAAGGGCAATTAAGATGATTAAAGGCCTGGAGACTAAAACATGAAGAACGGTTGCAGGAACTGGGTATGGCTAGTCTTGAGAAAAGAAGGACTAGGAGAGACATGACAGCAGTCTTCCAATTTCTCAGGGGCTGCCACAAAGAAGAGGGAGTCAAGCTATTCTCCAAAGACATGAAACAATCCTGCAGATTGTTTCTAATCAAGGAGAGAAACAACCTGGAATTAAGGAGAAACATCCCAAAAGTGAGAACCATAAACCAGGTTTGCATTCAGAAGTTGTGGGGGCTTCATCACTGGAGGTTTTTAAAAAGAGACTGGACAGCCACCTGTGAAATAGTATAGGCTCTCCTACTTGAGAAAGGGGATTGAACTAGAACAGTGGTCTCCAACCAGTGGTCCATGAGAAAATTTTGGTGGTCCGCAGAAAAATGTCACCTCCAAAGCACCCCTCAAAGCAATTAATCCAGGCTGCGCGGAAATACAAGGTTTGCATCATTTGCATTGCGAACATGAGGTAGTGAGGAGAGGGGGGGAAGGGTGGAGGGGGGGAACTTGCCCCACGCGCCTTGTCTGGCCACCGGGCTGCTTCTTTCTAATTCTGCTTTTGGCTGCATGTAAGGAAAGCAGCAAAAGTCTCTCTTTCTCTCCCTCAAGATCTGCCAGAAATGAGTCTTTGGGACCCTGCAAGGCATCCTATTATTCCAAGAGGCTGCGCTGGCACGACAAGTCTCACAAATTCTGCCAGAATTTGGGGGAGAGAAAGAAAGACTTCTGCTGTTTCTGCTGCTTTCCTTGCATGAAGCCAAAAGTCTCTCTCTCCCTCCCTGAGAACAGAGCTTGAGATGGTATCCCGCAATCCCAAATAAAGAATGATCGATCGGTAGGAAAACAGGGTGGGGAATTTTTCTATAGACGTTTTTTGGGATTTTCCCAGGATCTCTGGTCTGCGGGATTTAAAATTATGAATTTAGTGGTTCCTGATGTCCAAAAGGTTGGCAACCCTTTGATCAATCGATTGATTGAATAGTTGCATAGTCCTGGGGTCATGTAATTACATTTGCAACCTTCCCAGCTGGCTTCTTACAAGCAAAGTAAATGAGAGAAGCCGGATTCATTTAACAGCCATTTTGTGGTGGGAGTATCATTAGAGAGTTGTTAGGCTGCTTTTTTCTGGTTGTTCAAGATGGCGTCCTGACAATGGTTTAATCTGGATTCTTGCACTGAGCAAGACGCTGGATTGGATGACCTCAGTGGCCCTCCACAGCTCTGAGATTCTGCGGTTCAGTGAGTGGCTGTTTCAGTATTACATTTTTTTCTCCTTCTCATCCATCTTTCTCTTTCTGTTCTTCAGGAAGAAGTTGGTTGGAGAGAAGACTCTCCCAGGTTTTTCTGTAGGTGAGAAGCTCTGAAATCCCATCATCTCTCCCTTGTAAGTACCAGTCTGAACTTGTCCAAACTTGGACTCAGACACCTTTGGTCATGTCCGCAGAAAGAAACCAGTGCTGGGCTGGAAAGGAGAGCAGTTGAACCGAGCGGAGGCCGAAATGGCGGCCGAGCGATGGGAGGTGTCCTCCGTGGGCCTCTGCCCGTACGAAACCAGGGTGGAAAAAGGAGTCAAAATGGAGGAGTTTGAGAGAAATGGCCTTGCGCTGGCCGGCCCGACCCGATTCCGGAAGAGCCCTTATGTTGTCCAAGCTTTCACCGTCGGGGAGCATTTTACCCGGATGACAGCCAAGCCAACAGAACAGGACCTTGAGGAGGGGATGCTGTCACCTTGTTGGGAAGCCCAATGGCGGGACATCCTGAAGAACACACCATCCCCGTATTCAGGGTGGAGCCATCCCCATATCCCAGGGGTTCTGGCTCCTGCAGAAACCAGGGCTGGTGAAGAGCTCCTACAAGAAGAGACAGGTGGGCTTCTGGCACCAGAGAGACCCCTCAAGACCAGCCTGGATGCAGACCCTGCAGAGCAAGGGGAGGATGGAGAGGTGAAGGGAGAAGGCCGAGCCCAGGAAACCTCTAGCACGGAACTGCACCGGCAACACTTCCGCTGGTTTTGCTACCAAGAGGCAGAGGGGCCTTGGGACGTCTGCGCCCGGTTGCGGGAGCTGTGTCTCAACTGGCTACAGCCAGAGCTGAATTCGAAAGAACGGATGGTGGAGCTGGTGGTCCTGGAGCAGTTCTTGGCCATCTTGCCTGAGGACCTCCAGGGCTGGGTAGGAGAAAGCGGGCCGGAGACCTGTGCCCAGGCGGTAGCCCTGGTGGAGGACTTTCTGCTGAGGCAGCAAGAGACTGAGAGGTGGAAACAGGAAGTAAGGTTTCAGGGGTGGGGTGGGGAGGTGGGGATGAGTCCTTCAGTCCTTCTCCTCATATGAGCCATGGTGGTACAGGGGATAAAGTGCAGTCTTGCAGGCTAACTCTGCCCACTGTTGGCAGTTCAATCTTGACCGGCTTAAGGTTGACTGAGCCATCTTTCCGTCAGTGAGGACCCAGATTGTTGGGGAGGGGGGGGGCAATATGCTGACTCCCTAAACCAAGGGTCTCCAACCATGGCAACTTTAAGATTTGTGGACTTCAACTAGCAAACCTGGCTGAGGGATTCTGGGAGTTGAAGCCCACAAGTCTTAAAGTTGCCAAGGCTGGAGACCCCTGCCCTAAAGCACTTTAGAGAGGGCTATAAAGCAGGGGTCTTCAACCCTTGGTCCATGGACCGGCACTGGGTCGCAGCATGCCAAAAATTGGGCTGCAGAAACAAGCAAAGACCCATCCATGGGATGCAGGTGGCACATGAACCCAGGTCCCCTCTAGTTCATAGAAAAAACACTCTCCAAGGAACCAGTCCCTGGTGTCCAAAAAATTGGAGGCCGCTGCTGTAAAGCACTATGAAGCGATACATAAGTGTAAGTGCTATTGCTGTTGCTATCTCACTGTGTCCCATCAGGGACTGACAGGTGGAATCAGGGCCGCAATGGCTCACAGATAAATAACAGATAATCAGAGTTGGAAGGGATCTTGTAGGTCATCTAGTCCAACCGCCCGCCCAAGTGGGAGACCCGACACCATTTCTGAAAAATGGCAATCCAATCACATGATAAGATGCTGGGTCTGCCCGCCGCTGAGTTCAACAGCTCGGCGGCTTGATTCCCGTAAGCGAATAAACCGCGGAAGGACAAGAAAAGGAGCTTCCCTCGATTGCCTACCGGCATTCAGGCGTCCCGCAGGTAAAGATAACACTGCCCGAAAAAATTTCCTTTCACAGAGGCAGCCAGCCTCCTCAGTGATCCCTGGCTAACACATGCCGTACACTAAATAAATAAATAAGGTGGAATCAGTATTTCTCAATCTTAGCAACTGTAAGATATGTGGGCTTCAACTCCCAGAATTCCTGTGAAATTGTTTTCATTTTAGTAGTTTATAGTCGGGTGGGCTTTTAGCAAAATTTTAGCAACTGGTTCTCTGCCTGGTGGTTGGGTGGTTGTGGTCATGGTGGGCGTGGCCTAGTTGGCCTCCTGCACCATGGTAGGGAAGGGGGCATTTTTGCTCTCCCCGGGCTCCCGAGGCTTTCCAGAGCCTCCTGGAAGCCCATTTTTCACTCTCCCCGAGCCTCCATGTGGGCCCTGTACTTACCTGGCATCCAAAACAGTCTGCGTGGGGACTCCTGGGAGAGGCCGGGTCAGCCAGGGGTGGGATTTACCAATTCACCGAACCCGCCATTACAAATGATAAAATCAGCTACTGATTCACCCCTGTTTATAGTATAAAATACAAAAGTACAAAAGCAAATAGTGGGACACAGTGGGAAAGGGAAGAGGAAGAAAGAAGTGTGGAAAAGAAAAAGTGTTGACTTCATCCAACTCCTTCTGCTGCGATAGAATAAAGCATGAACATCGAACCTCAGCTTTTTTACTTTTCCACAGTAGTATAAACTAGCCATTTCTATAAGGACAAATCAACTTAAATCAGTAAAACCCAAAATCAGAAGTTTCATTTTTTTTTACCCAACTCAAAGCACAAAGCCCAGGAGCGGTTTCCAAGCAGAAACAAAAGTCCTCGTAGTCTTTTCTTTGATCAAAACGGTCAATTTAGCCATCTCTGCTAAGTCCATCAGCTTTTGTAGCCATTCATCCATGGTGGTGGGAATCGAAGTGCCCTTCCATTTTTTGTGCATACAGTAATCTTGCTGCCAAAATCCCTCAGCCCATTTGCTTTAACATCTGTAGCCTTCCAGCTCCCAGAGTTCTGCAACCAACCTCGCCATTACGATGTGTAATTCCCAGAATTACCCAGGCCGCGTTGCAGGCTGGGGGAATTCTGGGAGTTGAAGTTCATCAATCCTGAAGCAGCTGAGATTGAAAAATTCTGTATTATTGGTTGACATTAGCTTGTGGGTTGTTGCTGTTTTTTTTTTAAACCCTTTCGAGGCTGTTTCCTCCTCAACTGAAGGAAACACTTTGCTTTAGTCATGCGCCTGAAATGTTGATATAACTTTAGTGAGATTTTTAGGAAAGAAAGATATTTGATGGAATATATTTACAATCGTCGACAGACAAACTTAGAACAATGAAAAGAAGGCAGAATAGGAAAACCAAAATGTAGAGGGAAAAGGAAATATATAAAAAATAGCTTCCAATTTTCATTAACAGCAGTTATAACTTTACCTCTTACTCTGTGGTTATACCAGGATCTTAATTTTTTGGTAATTTTCTTTTTCCTAATCAAAAGCATCTATCACAAGTTCTTTTTTTTTTCTGTTTCACACAAAACGTTTATGAGGCTTTCCAGTCAGCAATCAGCTTTGTGCCTTGAAATTTTGGATTTCTCCCTCAGTTGAGCCAACAGCCTGAAATGTGAACAAGCCGGTCAGAAGTTTGGGGTCTTTCTGACCTTCTCACTTCATACTAAGCCCATGAATTAGTTTTCCAGTCTTTCTCCAGATCTTACTGCCTGTTTAACATTTCCCAGGCATGGTCTCGTCCCATATTCTTTGAATGTAGACCAGTGGTGGGATTAAATATTTTTTTACTACTGGTTCTGTGCGCGTGTCTTAGTGGGTATGGCAGGGGAAGGTTACTGCAAAATCCCCATTCTGTCCCCACCCCACTAACCTGCTTCCCAGCTCTGTTCTCCTGTGCAGGGCAACCAAAGAAGACCCAGCCGATCAGCTGGGACTCAATGGGAAGCAGAGAATAGATGGGGCAGGGCCAGTCGGAGGCGGTATTTGCCGGTTCTCCAAACTACTCAAAATTTCTGCAACCAGTTCTCCAGAACTGGTCAGAACCAGGTGAATACCACCTCTGGTGTAAATGAGACTTGTCAACTTTTAAGAATTGTGGACCACAACTCCCCAAATTGCCAAGGTTGAGAAACACTCCTTGCCACATATCCTGATCTTGCACTATGACACTCAGTAGATTTCCATCAACTATTGTGAAGTTTGTTTCCCGGCCAAACGGTTGCAGCAGTGTGCAGCAAAAACACCCCCACCGGTCTTCATACATGTGTTGTTGTGACATCACATGTACATTCCCCAAAGGGCCAGAACCGGCAAGTGATAGATGCTCCCTTCATCATTCAGATTCAAACAGCCAAAATTGCACCCACGTTTTTGTTTTTTTTTTAAATTTATTTATTTAATCTTTCAGGTGCTAGGAGAGTTTGAAGAAGTAGCGATGAGTTTTTCAAGAGAGGATGACGCCGGTGAAAAACAGCCTTGCCGGGAAATCAAGCAGGAGCAGGCCAACTGGTTGGGTACGGATGCTTTGCCGTGTATTTATTTATTTAGTTGAATATTTTTGTTACTACGTTTATACGCTGCCCATCTCGCCTATCCTCAACTTTACAACCATCATTGAACCTTGAATTGCAGTCATAAGTCTTGCCAGTCATTAAGCAGGTCACTATGCGACCATGTCTGATTTTGTGATCTTGTTTTGTGGCAGTCACTAAGTGAATGCCACAATAGTAAGGTGAACACCATGGCTGTTAAGTTAATCTGAGCCGGCAGTGTGCAGCAGCAGGCAAAAAAGCCAATGCAATCCTAAGTTGCATTAACAGAGGGATACAGTCAAGATCAAGGGAAGTACTAATACCACTCTATAAAGCCTTAGTAAGGCCACACCTAGAGTACTGCATCCAGTTTTGGTCACCACAATATAAAAAAGATGTTGAGACTCTCGAAAAAGTACAGAGAAGAGCAACCAGGATGATGAGGGGACTGGAGAATAAAACATACAACGAACGGTTACAGGAACTGAGCCTGGCTAGTCTAGTGAAGAGAAGGACCAGGGGAGACATGATAGCAATGGTCCAATATTTGAGGGGCTGCCACAGAGAGGAGGAAGGGGGTCAGTCTATTTTCTAAAGCACCCGAAGGCCAGACAAGGAATAATGGATGGAAACTGATCAAGGAGAGAGATTCAGCCTGGAAATAAGGAGAAACTTTCTGACAGTGAGAACAATCAACCAATGGAACAGACATTGCCTTTGGAAGTTGTGGGAGCGTCATGACTTGAGACTTTCAAGAAGAAATTGGACTGCTATTTATCAGAAATGGTGCAGGGTCTCCCGCTTGGGTGGGGGGGTTGGACTAGATAACCTACAAGGTCCCTTCCAACTCTGATTATCTGTGATGTGATCTATCCTCTGCAATGACTCTTATTTTTCAGTTCTTTGTCTTCCCTTCTGTCATCTTCCGGTGTTGCCATATCCGCTGTCCAGACTTAATTCGAAGTTAACGTGAACCTCCTCAAGGACGAGTTAACAATGTGAACTTGAAGTATCCCTCCCCGCAGTCACATGATCAGAATTTGGAAGCTGAGCAAACCCTCATTTACGGCTCTTTGCAGCAACACTAAGTCACATGTGTCAGGATTCCAGCAGTTACCCCATTTAAATCATGAGTCTCAAGCAAAACTTCAAAAGGATTTATTGGGAGTTAACATGTCCGGCACTGCCTGGGTGTAGCCGACTCTGAGACACATCATTCATTGTCACCCTTGACCCTGGTTTCCCCCTCCCTCTGGGTGTATCATTCATATTCTCCAATGGGACACATCCATAGCCCAGAATCGTCAGTTATGCTCTCCAGTTAGAATTTTGCACAGCAGAAACTTCAGTCACCTAGTTATTATCTTTGAAATCATTTATGGAATGCACTTTCCCTTTCCAAGCTGCAGCATTGCTCTTTCTCCCCTCCCTTTCTGTTGTCAACTCTAAAAAGACCATAGAAATATTTTATGAGTTGACAACATGAATGTGTCCCAAAAGTGCTTTTTTCAAGAGGCAACTGGACTTTCTGGGTTTTTTTCTTTGACGACCTTTTGCTTCTCATCCAAGAAGCTTCTTTAGCTCTGACTGGATGGTGGAATCCATCCAGTTAGAGCTGAAGAAGCTTCTTGGAGGAGAAGCGAAATGTCATCAAAGAAAAAAAAACAAAACAAGAAAGTTCACTTGTCTCTTGAAAAGCAACAGGCCTTGGGAAAGTTCACCGTCATTTCAAATGAAATCTGGACGGTGGATATGGCAATACCCGAAGATGACAGAAGGGAAGAGAAAGGACTGGAGAAGTTGAATGACAGTAGCAATAGAAAGCAAAGATAATACCCATAATTATTTTATTTATTGTTATTTATTTTGTGAAGTGATTATAAGATAATAGGTATAAGTATAAACATAGTTATGAATACATGAAATGGATACATCTAAGAAAAATAAAAAGAAACAATAGGACAGGGACGGTAGGCACGTTGGTGCCCTTATGCACGGCCCCTACAGACCTCTTAGGAAAGGGGTGAGGTCAATAGTAGAAAGTCTAAGGTTAAAGTTTTTGGGGTTTGGGGAAGAAACCACAGAGTCAGGTAGAGCATTCCAGACATTGACCATAATGTTGCTGGAGTCCTATTTCCTGCAATCAAGTTTGGTGCGGTGAACCTTGAGTTGGTATCTATTGTGTGCTCTTGTATTGTTGTGGTTGAAGCTGAAGTATTTGTTGACAAGTAGGACATTGCAATATATAATTTTATGTACTAAGATCGGACCCAAGGCGGAGTAGTTCTAGGTTTTCTAGGTCTAGAATTTCAAGTCTGGTGGCATAAGGTATTCTACAACGAGTAGAGGAATGGAGAACTCTTTTTGTGAAAGATATCTGGACTTTCTCAACTGTGTTAATATCAGATACGTAATGCGTATCTTATTTATTTATTTATTATTGTAATTGCACCTGGGGTGCAATGCCAAAACATCCTGAGCATCACTTCAGCACCAGCAAAACCTCCATCCATCAAATTGCAAGAGGCAGCTTTATCTGGAATATCCTGACATCCTGCAATAATATCCTTCGTACCATCAAACAGCAACATTTACCTAACCCAGATCTTTGGGAAGGCCTTGCTAGGTTGAATAAAGATGCCAGGCTAAAAACTATCTGTATCTGTCTGACTGTGCAATGAATCCATCATAGACCTCGCTAAAGAAGGTTTGGCGAGATTCCTTCTTGGAAAGAGTCACTTCCAAGTTTTATGCAGTTCTCTTAAATTTCTCTTAAATTTCCTGAAGAGAAACCAACTCCCAGCAGAATTTCAGAAATGAAAGCTGAATCCACGCATCACATAAAGCTGTAGCTCTTTTGCCCCCCACCCCAAATGGTTTATTGTTAGTTTAGGAGACGGGCAAAATAATTATTGCTGGTTAGTCTATTTCCTGGTTTCTTTTCTCTCTTTTTTTAAAAAAATCTTTTCTTCTGAAGATGGTTACGAACAATAACTCAGGAAGCTATAAACTATATATAGAATTAGAATATAGAATAACAGAGTTGGAAGGGATCTTGGAGGTCTTCTAGTCCAACCCCCTGCTTAGGCAAGAAGTCTTATACAATTTCAGACAAATGGCTATCCAATCTCTTCTTAAAACCCTCCAATGTTGGAGCACCCACAACTTCTGTGGGCAAACTGTTCCACAGATTAATTGTTCTAACTGTCAGGAAATTTCTCCTTGGTTGCTTCTCTCCTTGATTAATTTACACCCATTGCTGGGTGTATTAATTTACACCCATTTTCTTGCCCTCAGGTGCTTTGGAGAAAGCTTGACTCCCTCTTCTTTGTGGCAGCCCCTGAGATATTGAAAGACTGCTATCATGTCTCTCCTAGTCCTTCTTTTCATAAAACTAGACACACCCAGTTCCAGCAACCATTCTTCATATGTTTTAGCCTCCAGTCCCCTCATCATCTTAGTTGCTCTTCTCTGCACTCTTTCTAGAGTCTCAACACCTTTCTTACATCGTGACGACCAAATACATCCCTGTTCCTATGCAAAGCTTCAGGAGACAGGAAGCCAATAGCTTTAAAATTAAAATTTGCTGTCTTGAAATGAATTGTGGTTGAATGATCTTAATGTCAGGGCTCCAACACATCCACCCCCAATTCAAATCATAAGTCTCTAGCTGTATTTCTCAGAGTAAAAAAAAAAAAAAAGATTTATTAGGAGTGACCATGTCAGCTTTAGCTGGGTGCAGCTGACACTAAAATACATTAGTGTCACACATTAAAAATACAGTTGCCGCTTAAATTGATTGTGGTCACACATTAGAATGGTAAAAAAAAATAAATGAAAAAAAGAAAGCATCTTGGCGCAGAATATGAGTGTGTGTCCTTTCAACTGTTGTACTTGTTATTAGTTCTGGCTTTTCTAACGCTCTCTTTTAATCCTGACAGATAAGTGGGAAAGTGAGGACGAAGAGGCCATGTTTGAAGCGTTGTTGGAAAAAGCTGAAACTCAAGTCCTGGAAGAAAACTTTGGAGAACAAGAGGCACCAAGGTGGGAGCAGAGATTCCCCATAGACAAGAGAAGAAATAACATCATTCTTGATGAGAGCAGGATCTCTAGGGAACGTGTCTCGGAGGACAAAGCGCAAACAGGAAAGCGGAGACATGTTTGTGCTATTTGTGGGAAGGGCTTCACTCAAAAATCCAACCTCAACCGGCATCACAGAACCCACGTGGGAGGAAAGACATTTCAGTGCTTAAAATGCGGCAAAAGCTTCAAGTGGGAAACCAGTTTTATGCGGCATCAGCGATTCCATACCGGCGAGAAGCCTTATCCCTGCGTTGACTGCGGGAAATGCTTTAGTCGGAGCGCAAACCTCATCATTCATCAGAGGATTCACACCGGAGAGAAACCCCACCAGTGCGCCGACTGTGGCCAGAGTTTTAGCCAGGTTTCCAATCTCGTTCGACACCACCGTGTCCACACCGGGGAGAAACCTTACAAGTGCCTGGAGTGCGAGAAGAGTTTCACACAGAAATCAAACCTTGTCAAGCATCAGAGTGTCCATTTGGGGGACAAGCCGCCCCGATGCTCGGCTAACGGGAAGAGGCTCGGTCAGAGGTCCAACCATAAGAGATTGGACAGGGATCCCCTTGGAGAAAACCCCTGTCAGTGCTTCAAGTGTGGGAAAATCTTTTCCCGGAGAGGCAACCTCCTCAGGCATCAGAGCATCCACACAAAAGACAAGCCGCACAAATGCCTTGAGTGTGGGAAGCGGTTCAACCAGAGGACCAACCTGAACGCACATCAAAGGATCCACACCGGGGAGAAACCGTACCGATGTCCGGACTGTGGGAAAAGCTTCCGTTGGAGGGCGCATCTCATCATCCACAAGCGCTTGCACACTGGTGAGAAACCACACAAATGCGCTGACTGCGGGCAGAGCTTCAGCCAGCGGTCCAATCTGGTGAGGCACCTCCGAATCCACACGGGAGAGAAGCCGTACAAATGCTTGGAGTGCGAGAAGAGCTTTGGCCAAAAATCCAACCTTCTCAAGCATCAGAAGATTCACACAGGTGAAAATGCCCTCCATCAGCCAAGCAGTAATGTCAGACGGGACCAAACGGGAGAGAAACCCTATCAATGTTTCAGATGTGGGAAAATATTCACCCGCAGGGGGAACCTTTTGAGGCACCAGAGCATCCACACGCGAGAAAAACCTCACAAGTGCTCCGAGTGTGGAAAGAGATTCAATCAGAGAGCCAACCTCATCAGCCATCAGAGAATTCACACCGGGGAAAAACCCTTCGCCTGCCTTGATTGTGGGAAATGTTTTCGGCAGAGCCCGCACCTGATTAAACATCAGAAAGTCCACACTGAGGAGAAGGTGTCCTACCACCATAGCTCGGATCATGGGGCGAGCATCAGCCTTGAGCCAGGCCACAGGAGCCACGAGAGGATCTACCTGAGAGGCAATCCGTATCAGTGTATGACGTGTGGGAAGATGTTTAACTGGCAATCGAATTTCATCCGTCATCAAAAAATCCACGCCGGTGAAGAATCTCGCCAGTGCTTGGACTGCGGGAAAACGTTCAACCGGAGGAAGAACTTTGTGGCGCATCAGAGAATCCATACGAAAGAGAAGCCTTACCAGTGCACTGAGTGTGGGCAAACCTTCACCTGGGAAGCACACCTGGTGATCCATCAAAGAATCCACACGGGAGAAAAACCTCACACCTGCGTGGAGTGCGGGCAGAGTTTCAGCCAGAGGTCCAACCTCATCCGCCATCAGAGGATCCACACGGGAGAGAAACCCTACTCTTGCTCGGAGTGCGGGCAGAGTTTTACGCAAAGGACACACCTTGTGGTGCACCAGAGAACCCACACGGGGGAGAAACCCCACACCTGTGTGGAGTGCGGGCAGGGCTTCAGCCAAAGGGCGCATCTGATTGTCCACCGGAGGATCCACACGGGAGAGAAGCCGTATCAGTGCGCGGACTGTGGACAGGGCTTCTGCCAAAGATCCAATCTCACCAGACATCAGAGGTCCCATGACTGCGAGAAACAAAAGCAGGAGATGAGGAGGCATACTCCGTTGGAGGGGTGTGTGTCTTGAGTCTCGGTCCCCCAAGCATGGGGCATGAGGGAGAATGGGTGTGTTCAGTCGGTCTGGACATTGGGGGGGGGGGGA
>BHFT01001479.1:42521-56271 GCA_004320025.1 Laticauda laticaudata
TTGGGGGGGGGGGACAAACCAAATTGGTCTTTATGGAAGGATCCACCAAGGAGACTGAGGCTGAGCTATAAAATATACAGAGTTGTGAAACAGTTTGAAGACACTGATTGTATTAAAACAGCCATCTTCAAAATGGCTACTGGTGTCTTGACTTTTACAGCAGTGTTTTTCGAACTTAAGATTACTGTTGAAGGCCGTGTGTCTCAACCACAGCAGCTTTTAAGATATGTGGACTTCAAATTCCCAGAATTCCCCAGCCAGCTATGCTGGGAGTTTGAAGTCCACATGTCTTTTAAACATGAATTCTGGGAGTTTGAAGTCCACATGTTTTTTTAAAAATGGCCAAGTTTGAGATACGTTGTTTTCCAGGATGACATCATCGGTAAAAATGCACTGATTTACCAAATATCCTTGCTCTTCCCTGTTGCCTTTGCTTCACTTGGTCCTTCGACAGCTGCCGCTGCCCGTCGTCGTTCCTCTTTTTTAACCCAGTGGAAGGCGGGAAAGAAATTAGGTGAAGAAGATTGTACGTCAGCACCGTTGCTTTCTGGAAAAAGGACGCAGCTGGGCACCCAAATTGAGGGCAGAAACTGATGAAAAAAAGATTTGGCTTGCAAATGCACTCGATAAGGTTGGGGGAGTGCAGAGAAGAACAGCAGCCCCCGTCCCAATTCTCTAGGTCACATGACTAGTAGGGGGAGGGGCTTAGAACAGAGGATTCTGGCCCTCCATCCTAAGCCCCTCCTCCCTGCTAGTCAGGTGACCTGGAACACAGCGGATAAAAGGGTGTTTCTCAACTCTTGGGCAGCTTTGAAGATATCTGGAGTTCAACTTCCCAGAATTCCTCCGCCAGCCAGCATGGTTGGCAAAGGAATTGCTGGGAGTTGAAGTCCCCGCATCTTCAAGTTGAGAAACTGGTCTGTGGTGGGGTCCGAGGATGCCAGCGCACCCCAAACAAAAACAGTCCCCAAACAAAAACAGTCCCCAAACAATGGGACCAATTTGCCGTTGGTCCAAAGAGCATCCTTGGAGTTGTGTGTCCTGTGCATCATTCTGACTTGGTGTTTTTCGACCACAGGGTTAAAAAAACAAACAAAAAAACAGGGACGTGTGCAGCTGACCCCCAAAACCAATCCAGGAGCACCCCTTTCCGAGGACTCTTTCACAGACTAAAGTCTCTTTCCTCCCGGCATTCTTCTCGCCATTGGAATTGCTCTCGTCCCGTGCTCCATGGAGGTAGTACTCAATCATTTTGAATCCGCTACAGCAAGGATCCCCAATCCCCAGGTATCCTTGCAGAACAAATCCCTCCTGCTCCCCTGCCCCCCGCCCCAGGCCGCCAAGCAGGGACCACTGTGGTATAGTCTTCAATATATCAGTACTTCTCTGACACACTAGATGAGAACAACCAACCCATGGAACAGATGTTGCCTTCGGATGTTGTGGGAGCGTCATCCCTTTGAGACTTTCAGAAGAGACTGGACTGCGAATTTGCCAGAAACGATGGAGGGCAGTGGTGGCTAACCTTTTTGGGCTTCCTGTGCCAAAAATTGTGCACTTGCATGCCGGCACCCAGAAGGCAATACGTGCCCCCCCGACACCTACACATGTGCCCGCAATCCCCACCCACCCCATTACCCCTTTACCTGCACTGCTGATTTTCGGCTAGTTTGAGGCCTTTTTCAGCTCTCCAGAGGCTTGAAGGACTCTGCAGGCTTTGCAGGCCAAAAACTAGGCCCGTTTCATCACTTCCGGTATTTTCAGAACAAACAGGTGATGAAACGGGCCTAGTTTTCGCCTTGCAGAGCCTGCAGAAGACTCCTCAAGCTCTGGAGGCTGAAAAAGGGCCAAAATTCAGCTGTAAGGTGCACACATGCACAGTGAGGTAGGTTTGCCTGTAGCTCACATGCCAGCACAAATGGCTCTGCGTGTTGCCTGGGTACACGTGCCATAGGTTCGCCATCATGGGGTGTATAGTCTCCTGCTTGGGCAGGGTTGTGTGTGGACTAGATAACCTACAAGGTCCCTTCCAACTCATGATTATCTTTCTCTAAATTGTTGAATGTTATACAGGTAGGCTCAACTTATGACCACAATGGGCTCAAATATCTGTTGCTAAGCGAGACCTTTTGTTAAGTGATTTTTTTAAAAAATTTCCCCATTTTAAGACCTTTTCTTGCCACCATTATTAAAGTGGATTGTTGCAAGTTTTAAAGTTAGCACTGGCTTTTAAGGGAACCTGGCTTCCCCATGGTCTTTGCTGGTCTATGAAGGCGGCAATGGCGATCCACGACCAAGGAACACATGCAACCTTCATTATAATGCCGAGTCAGTTGCCAAGCCTCTGGATTTTGATAATCATAGATAATCGTGGGGATACTGCAATAGATTAACAGCTTTTTTTTTTTTTCAGTGCTGCCTTGGTTTTGAAGGAGATCTGTTGTAAGTCGAGGATTGTCTGTATGCATATTTTTTAAAATGCTGGCTTAACTTTGGCCATGTCAAGCGGGAGAAATTCACTAGAGAAAGCAATTATGTTTGGAGGAATCATCAAAGCTGACCCCCATCCAGAGCATAGAACAACTCAAAGAAATAGTGCCAGATCGGAAGACGTGGCAAGACCTGGTCCATAGAATTGCCAAAAATTATCAGGACTGAATGGGTAACCATCATCATCATCATCTTCATCATCAGTACACAGTTTGAAGGGAAATTATGAACATTTCTAAAAAGATCTCCGCTGTTGGACATAGTCAGCGCATAAACACGGAATAAGAGAAGGTTGAGTCATATAGATTCACCACCTTCAGTTCATTTTTTAAAGTAATCAGGCACACTATTAAAATATTGTGGGGGGAGGGAGAAAATAGAATAAGACAATCTCATGGCACATTAGAAACAAGCCTGGCTGAGAACCACTGTTCTAGGGGTATTAAATTACTTTTAAAAAATAAAATAAAATCCACTTTTCTGTTCCTCTTCGCATCTCCACCAGCTAACTGGCACTCTCTTTCTCCCTTACAAGTTGCCACCTTTCCACAATTTTGACCCTAAGTTGCCACTAAAGAAGAGCCTGGATAGCCATTTGTCTAAAACTGGATAGAGTCTATTGCCCAGGCGGGGGGGGGTTGGGCTAGATGACCTCTGAGGTCCCTTCTTTCTCTTAATTCTGCATTGTAAACTTCCTTCCTAAAACATCCTCTTTTAAGTCTCAGGTAGTGAGCAGGGGTGTTGTTTTTTTGGGATTCCCCCGTCACATCTTGCATAAACAGCCCTTGGAGTTGAAGAAACCCTGAGCTTTAATTCCTAGGGAGAAATTTTACGTTTCAGAATGAAGAGTTGGAAGGGGTGTCGGAGGTCATCCAGCCCAACCCCACCCCCCTGGCCTGGGCAGTAGACTTATCTGGTTTCAGACAAATGGCTGTCCGGCCTTTTGTTTAGTGACAACTTTAAGTTGAAATTAGGATGGGCTTAAACCTGTTCCTCAAACCAGGCAATTTCAAGATAGGGATGGACTTCAACTCCCAGAATTTCCCAGCCAGCACGGCTGGCTGGGGAATTCTGGGAATTGAAGTTCTTCCCACCCCCCCATCTTGAAGTTTCCAAGATCCAGAAACATCAGCCTACGTTAACCTCAACTGATTCATGAAGCAACAGGCTTTAGAGAGGATTGAGGGTTGCTGTCGTGCCCTGGTGGAGACTGACTCTGAGGGAGAGGAGGAACAGCCGACGGAGTGGAAGTGTGGCTCCAGCGGTTGTGGAGGAGGCTGGGGAAGGGCAGAGGCCAGTTGGGCAGTCAGAGGAAGACTCAGGCCCATCCCCTCTCCATCCTAGGTCACGCAGGGAGAAGAGGATAAGGGAGAGAGGTGGTCTACTGGGGAGGAGAGGGCCTTGATCCTCTTCATGGGCTGCAGCTGTGACAACTGGATAAGAGGACGGACACATGTAAGGACGAGTGCTGGAAACAAAGTGTGGAAATATCTCTAGTTTATTGTTCCTCTCTGCATTTAGCGTCCTTCCCAGTATGTGTTCTGATATCTGTGGATGTCCTCCAACCTTTATCTTGCCTGGTTTGTGTTGTTTTTTACTCTTTATAATTTAAATGGCATTTCCTCCTCCTCGTAACTGTTTGTGTGGGAGTTTTTTTTGGCTCCATTCAAGGATATTTGGGGCTTGGAAGCAAAGTGAAGAAATAAAAGGGGGCTTCACCTGTTTTTGTGTGTGTGTGTGTGACTGTGTTTATTTTGTATCCAACCCTGGGTCATCACAGTTGCTGAGTCAGCATGGCTTTAAAGGGCAAAGGAGTCAAAAAAAGTCAAGGGGCCCAACACCATGCAATCATTTTTAAAAGAAAGAGGCAGGGCTTCTCTCATAGTGACGGCGGCATCTTAGCTGTACTGACGCCTGTTAAGGCCTCCCATAATTGAGGAGAAATCTTCTTTGTACACGTTAAAGCCGTGATGGCAAACCTATGGCACGCGTGCCACAGATGGCTTGCGGAGCCATTTGTTCGGGCACGCGAGCCCCAGTATGACTGCAAATTTTGAGCCCCAAATTTCCATTTCCAAGCCACCGTCGTTACGTTGAATCCCTGCAGTGGTTAAGTTAGTCACATGGTCGTTAAGCGGATCTTGGCTTCCTCCACTGACTCTGCTTATCAGAAGCTGCTGAAGGGGGAAATCCCATAACCCCAGGAGACTGCAACCGTCGTAACTATGGAACCAGTTGCCAAGTGTCTGAATTTTCGATTGTGCAACCATGGGGGGGGGAGGAATTGGAATGCTGCAGTGATCATAAGTGTGAAAAATGGTCATGGGTTGCCTTTTTTCCCCAATGTTTTTGAACAGTCACTAAATGAACAATTATAAGTTGAGGATTGCCTACATTTTTCATTCGACTTCATCTTCTATAATCAAATTGCTCTCCCATTATACGACTCCCATTGAGATTGCTGGTTTTGTGTGTGTGTGTGTGTGTTATGTGTGTGTTACAGGTCAAGATTCATAAGTATGTCAGAATTTGTCTCCTGATAGCTGCTTTCAGTTCCTGTCTGTCCTTCTGTTTTTCCAATAAACTTAATTTTTCAAAAAAAAAAATATTAATTTTTGCATGGTCATTTAGTATTTCATCCTGGAGGCTCCATTCCTTTCGTTCTTATGCTTTGGATGGCATTTTGTATATTTATGATAATTATATTGATTTTTAACCACACTTCTCTTACTTCTCTTACTCGGATGTGGAAAGAGAAATACAACATTGTGATAGTTGTTGGTCTTCTGCACTTAAGTGCAGATTCGACTTGAAAAACTCACAGGAATGGTTTCTGGTCCATTACTAGCCCCATTCATGTAGTGATAGCACTTAGACTTCTATACATAGTGCTTTATAGCAGGGGTCGCCAACCTTTTGGACCACCAAACTCATAATTTTAAATCCCGCAGACCAGAGACCCTGGGAAAATCCCCCAAAAAGTCTGTAGGAGAATTCCCTATCCCGTTTTCCTACTGATCGATCATTCTTTATTTGGGATTGCAAGATACTGTCTCCGGCTCCATTCTCGGGGGAGAGACTTTTGGCTTTGTGCAAGGAAAACAGCAGAAGCAGCAAAGTATTCAAACTCTTGCCAGAAATTAGTCTGAGACTTGTTGCGCTGGCGCAGCCTCTTGGAGCAGGATACCTTGCAGGGTCCCAAAGATTCATTTCTGGCAGAGTTTGGGGGGAGAGAAATAAAAGATTTTTGCTGCTTTCCTTGCATGCATCCAAAAGCAGAAGAAAGAAGTGGAAAGCAGCAGCCCGATGGCCAGGCGAGGTATGTGGGGCGAGTGGGGCAAGTTCCTCCCCTCTTCCCTTTCCCACCTCCCCTCACTACCTCGTGTTGTTCGCAATGCAAGCGACACAAGCCTTGTGTTCCCGCAGGCCATGTGGGCGGTCCAGCTTTGTGTTCCCGCGCAGCCTGGATTAATTGCTTTGGGGGTGACATTTCTCTGCAGACCACCAACATTTTCTCATGGACCATCGGTGGTCCCCGGCCCACTGGTTGGTAACTACTGTTTTATAGCCCAGTCTAGGTGGTTTGCAAAGTCAGCCTATTGCCCCCCAACAATCTTGGTCCTCATTTTATCAACCTCAAAAGGGTGGAAGGCTGACTCAATCTTGAGCCAGTGAGAATCGAACTCCTGGCAGTGGGCAGAATTAGCTTGCAATACTGCATGCTAACCACTGGGTCCCCAGAGCATGGAATAAGTTAAATCATGTTATGATTGGATGAAGTGACGTTTGGATAATTTCAGCAGTCTTTTTAACAAAAAATAATCTCCCAAACTGACTACATTTTGATTCTGTTTTATTTATCAATTCATAAGTACATCGTTGAGAGAAAAGCTGCTAAGATCAATGAAATGTTACAAATTTAAGCGCTTCATACTGTAGAGCTCTGCCTTCAGGATAGATAATAGAATTACAATTACAAGAATGATATAATAAAACCAGGAAAGTCCCCTGGACTTTGTTTTATCTAAAACAGCATGGAGAAAGAAGTGGGATTATAGGTTTCAGAGAAGGAAAGGGATTCTGGAGATCATCTAGCCCAGCCCCTTCCATGTAGTGAAACAACACTGGATTAAGACAACGGTATGAAGACGGATTGCTAAATGCCCTCCGTGTTCTTGAGACGGACATGAAATATGTGGACATGTAATTTTTTTAGAGCCATTATGTTGATTGAGACTTATGCCTTCAAATTGTTGGATTTCCTCCATGACTAACTGATCCAAAACCAATCCTTTTCTTCATGGGATTGTGGGATCCACTCAGAGAACACCTTCAAAATGCTTTGCAGATCACAGCAGTTCTAGAAACACATCAGTCCTTGAAGACATTTCTGTTTTGGGGGGAAATCCAGGGTCAAATTCTGAAGCATGAAGCACACAACCGCTTCCCACCCCGGTCTTCCTTGCACAACCGTCGGCGCAGGAAGAGAACCACGTTGGCTGCCTTGAGCACTCGGGGAAACGAAGAAATGAACGAAATGGAGGACAGGCAGGGGACAGGATAGGCTTTCAAACCTTTGGAAGCTAGAAAGCAGGCTGAAATGTAACTTTAAATTGACCAAATGGTGATGCCGTTATTAGAAGAGACACTCCCTTCACAGTTAGGTTTATGGGATCACAGCCTCTTGCCTCGTGTCAAGCAGCCTCTAAAGACCTCCCAGTAATGGGGTCTCTCTCACTGGAGGTCTTTAGAGGCTGGATGGTCATCTGTCAGAGATGTTCCCACACAGCTTGGAGCAAGGGGGGTGTGTGTGTCAGACTAAAGGACCTCTGGAGGTCCCTTTCAACTCTTACAGTTTGGATCCAAATTCATTTCTGTCCAGGACAGACTAAAAAGATCTCAAATCAAGGTTGGGTTCGCATGGAGATTAGAATGTCGATGCCGGACCAAGAAAGCAAGGAATTCATTCCCACAACCATTTCCGAAAAGAAAGTGTTTTTCTGTCAGTCCCCTTCTCTCTCTCTCTCTCTCTCTCTCTCTCAAGGTATCCGGCCTACCTTGTCAGGGATGTTGTGGGAGATTTAAGAAGAAGAACAAAATCCCAGAAAGCAGGGGAAAGCGATGTCTTGTTTCGGTCTCCTTGGGAAGACGGTGGGTTATATATGTAATCCAATAAAGATAACGTTTTATTCCATATTCTCAACCAAGTTCCATCACTCTCCACAAGAATCCAGCGATCACTTCTGGATTCTTCCTTCAAGATCAATAAGGAGGATTTTTCAAATTAACATCCGCAGATCTCCCCTTATGAAGAACAAAGCATCACCTACTTAATTAAAAGTCCTTTTAACATGCATCAGTCCAACTTTAGATTGGGTAACATTTGGATGTTGGTTTGTTTGCTTTTTAAAATCCCCTAGGACTGCAAAATGGCTTCTGGGCCAATGAGCCAGTCTCATCCTTTGCTAACAAATATGACATACAACCTGGTGGAAAAGGACAAAAATACATAGCTTCCTTCCCCCCCCCCCCCCCCCTTTNNNNTCCCCCCCCCCCCGCTTTTACAAGGAACAAGATTTTGAATTACCCACAAAAAGAAAAAAAAATACAAACACTAAAAATACAAGCGCCTGTAGGCCAGACAAGGAATAATGAATAGAAACTTGAACAAGGAGAGATTCAACCTGGAAATAAGGAGAAACTTTCTGACATTGAGAACAATCAACCCATGGAACAAAAGTTGCCCTCAGAAGTTGTGGGAGCTTCATCACTTGAGACTTTCAGGGAGGAGGTTGGACTCCCATCTGTCAGAAATGGCGTTGGGTCTCCTGCTTGGGGTGGGGGTTGGACTAGATGACCTACAAGGTCCCTTCCAACTCTGATTATCTGTCATCTGTTAATCGCTGTGGATTATGGCTCTTAGTCTAGATGGCAGGGAGGCTGTCCCAGAAGGCCATCAGCTGGGAAGTCAGTGGTTCACCCTTGGGTGTTTTGGTGGGCCAACTGGGAGAACAAATTGGTGGGCCAAAGATCTCAAGCCAACAGGGCAGTTTTAAGTTCTTAAGATAACATTTCAACAGATGGTAATTTGATAGGTGCAAGGTTGCTCAAGATGTTGTGGCCTGCCGGCAGCTGGCGGACAGTAGTGAGGAGATTGGGGACTGGAGTGGGATTCAAATTTTTAAACAACTGGCTCTATGGGCGTGGCTTGGTTGGTGGGCGTGGCTTGGTGGTCATGTGGCGGGGTGGATGTGGCCTGGTGGTCATGTTATTGGCTGGGCGTGGCCAACTCAACATCACTCACGTGGGAGGCACGCATCTCCTCGCCTGGCCTCTCCTGACTGTGGGGATGCTGTAACAGTCGTTACAGCATGAAAAATGGTGTGAAAAATGTGTGAACGGTGTGAAAAATGGTCATAAGTCACTTTTTTCAGGGCCACTGTAACTTTAAATGGTCACTCCACACAAGCAAAGCACCAGCAAAGGAGGGGAAAAAAAACTCCAGAGACGTTCCTGAGACAGGAAGTCTAGTCCTGCCAAGAATGTAAGAAGGGTTAACAGAGAGGCAGTTTCTGTAAGNCCAAGAATGTAAGAAGGGTTAACAGAGAGGCAGTTTCTGTAAGCAACACCAGAATGTTTCCTTCCTGCCTTCCTTACGGGATTAGCCCAGTAATTTCTTCTAACAACTGATTCTCCGAACTGCTTACAATGTTAACAACCGGTTCTAGCAAATAGGTGCAAAGTGGTAGAATCCCACTCCTCGTTGGGGAGGAACCCGAGCCATTCCTGGAGGCTGAGGAAGACTTGGATGAGGACTCTGGATCAGAGGCAGAGATGGGGCCAGGGCAGGCTGGCAGTCATCAGCTGCCTTTGGGCTTGGACAGCAGTGAGGCGGGGGAGCTTCTGGAACTGGTTCCCAGCCTGCACATGCGCAGAGTTGCCAAAACAAAGGCACAGTTAAGGACGCAGGGTCGACGTGGGAGTAAGTAAGGCCACGGATGGAAAATGAACGGCCCCTCCCATAAGGATTAAAAGGGGAGCAAAAGGGGAAGGGGTTTTTGCAAGAAACAACTTGTTTGTTCATTTATTCCAGCCTCGTGAAGATCTGTCTGTATAACCTAGAGTCGGGATGGCAAACCTATGGCACGCGTGCCACAGGTGGCATGCAGAGCCATTTATGTGGACACATGACCCCCAACCAAATTTACCTGCACTGCGCATGCACACACCTCCCAGCTGGTTTTCAGCCCATTTGAGGCCATTTTCGCCCTCCTGGAGGCTTGAGGGAAGCCTCTGCAGCCTCGGGAGGCCAAAAAACGGGCCTTCTGGAAATACCGGAAGTGCCTAAATGAGCCCGTTTTCAGCCACCCAAGGCTGCAGAGGCTTCCCTCGGACCTCCAGGAGGACGTAAACAGCCTCAAACGGCCCAAAAATCAGCTGAAAGGCGCACGCATGTGTAGCGCAGGTAAGGGTGCGAGGCAGGGGTGTTGTGCACGCATGTGCTGGGGGGGTTGAGGTGCAATGCATTGTGGGTATCGGCATGCACGCGCTTTCGCTCACCACAACAAAAAGATTAGCCATCACTGACCTAGAGTCTCTGTGCCCAGCCCTTCCCTTTCAGCACTGCATGTGGAAATATTTATCGGGCAGCTTTCCAAGATAGATAAGGTTTGAGCTAATAATTACACCCGTGCAAGACAGTTTGCCAGACTGTGGGCTGAATGTGAATGCAATAAACTCGCATTCATGTAATAAAAGAGGTTTTGCCGGGACCACAGAGTTTGCTTAGTGCTTTTGGGGGAAGCCTAGGGCAGAACAACAAGATAGAATGCTCCTCCTCAGGATGCTCTACTGCAGAGCATCTGTGAAGAGAGTTAAAACACTGAACAAAAGCTCTTAAGTCTTGACAGCAGCATGGCTGCCTCTGAAGGCCATCTTGTGGGAGACCTGAGGGCTTCCTCAGGGAACGAAGATAGGCCATGGAGTCGGATCCAGCAGGGCACGGCTTGGATTTTTATATGCCACTGTAACAGGGGTGTCACACTTGATTTCATTGAGAGCCACATCGGGGTTTTGTTTGACCCAGTGGTGGGATTCAAATTTTTTTACGACCGGTTCTATGGGTGTGGCTTGGTGGGCATGGCAAGGGAAGGATACTGTAAACTCTCCAGTCAGAGGTGGGATTTGCCGGTTCTCTGAACTACTCAAAGTTTCCACTACCGGTTCTCCAGAACTGATCAGAACCTGCTGAATGCCACTTTTGGTTTGATCTCAGGGGGAAGTGGGGGTGGCGGTGCGGCCAGGGTGGGCATGGCCAGCTCGACATCACTCGTGTCAGGGATGGCCTGAGCACTCTGTCAGCAAACACAGGCTCCCGACCTCCATTTTCGGCTGTGACGGCTTCCTGCAACACTCTGCCAGTGTAAACGGAGCTTGGGAGGGCTGCCCGCAGTTCTCGTGAGCTCCGTTTTTCGCTGCGATGACATCCTGCAACTCTCTGCCAGCGAAAATGGAGATCGGGAGGGCTGCGGGCACCATTTTNCCCCCCCCCCCCGAGCCTTGAGTTTGACAACCCTTTCTTTATAACATATGATGCTCTATCCTTGGTTTCTAAGTCTGTTCGTCCATGTATGTAACAAAGGAAGAAGTCCCAAAGGTGCTTTTCCAAACGACAACCGGACTTCCTTGGGAGGTTTTTTTTCCCCCCTTGAAAACATTTCGCTTCTCATCCAAGAAGCTTCTGTTTTTGAAGAACTTCCTACTCTGAAGTTCTTGGATGAGAAGCAAAATGTTTTCAAGGGTAAAAAAAATAAAAACAAAGAAGTCCAGTTGCCCTTTGGAGAAAAGCAACTTTGGGACAACCGCCACTGTTTGAGAAGCTCGAAAGACAATAATGAAGAAGCTTCAGAAGCATGCTTGATTATCTGACATGAAGCAAGAGTCAGCTTTTTCCCCCCATTCTTCCCCCTTCGCCATTGAAGCTCACTGGAGAGAGAGAGAGAGAGAGAGAGAGAGAGAGAGGGAGAGAGAGAGAGAGAGAGAGAGAGNAAACCCCGGATCAGACAATTTCCGCGGCGTGGATCCTCTGATGCGAGACCAGCGAGTCGCCCCGTGAGAACTGTTTCCCGCAGATGGGACACTCGTAGGGCTTCTCCCCGGTGTGGATGCGCTGATGTGACGTGAGGTTGCTGCTCTGGCTGAAGGCTCTCCCACACTCCAGGCAGGTGTACGGTTTCTCCCCAGTGTGGGTCCTCTGGTGCAACGTGAGGTGGGCGCTCCGGCTGAAGCTCTTCCCGCACTCGAGGCACAGGTAGGGCTTCTCCCCCGTATGCATCCGCAGGTGTGAGGCGAGGTTCCCGCTGAAACTGAACCGCTTGCCGCAATCCAGGCATTTGTACGGCTTGTCCCCCGTGTGAGTCCGTTCGTGGGAGAGAAGATGCTTTCGACAAGTGAAGGTCTTCTCACATTGCAGGCAGCGATATCGGGCTTTGCGGGTGTGGATTTTCAGGTGCCGGGTGAGGTGGGTGCTCCGTCGGAAGCTCTTGCCGCACTCGGCACAGGTGTGCGGCCTCTCGTTCGTGTGCTTGGCCTGTTTGTGTTGGGCAAGCTTGGCCTCATCGCCGAAGCTCTTGCCACAACGGAAACACTTGTACAGTTTCTCGGCCAGGTGGACCCTTTTATGGGAAATCAGCCGGGTGCTTCGATAGAAGCCCTTGCCGCACTCTGAGCACTTGTACGGTTTCTCTCCCCGGTGAAGCTTTTGATGCAGAATCAGATAATCGCCTCGGCTGAAGCTTTTCCCGCACTCGAAACATCGGTAGGGCTTCTCACCTGTGTGAGTCCTCTGATGCCTGGTGAGATCTGACTTGCAACTGAAAGTCTTCCCACACAGGGCACACTTATTCGCGCTCATCCCTTCGGTGTTCGGATGCTCAAGTATCGTTACAGACACCTCGGTGGGTTCCTCTTTAATCTGGATGTCATCTGCTGGAATACAGAGGGGAAAAAACAAATCTTAGGAGTCTGCAAAAAGGCTGGGCTTTGGGGCCTGTCAGATAACCGGATTAAAAAACCAACCCTGTACAGGCCAGGAATACCATTAAGGTAAAACAAAATCCAATCAAGAAGCATATTTGTAGCTCAGAGTTGACATGAGGGGCACTTGGTACCTCTGAGCTTGGTGGTTTTCTTGCAGACGTTTGGATTTCATCATCTTAATGCAATCCTAAGTTGCATTAACAGAGGGATACAGTCAAGGCTAAGTGAGGTACTAATAGCACTCTATAAAGCCTAAGTAAGACCACACCTAGAGTACTGCATCCAGTTTGGGTCACCACATTATAAAAAAGATGCTGAGACTCTGGAAAAAGTACAGAGAAGATCAACCAGGATGATTAGGGGACTGGAGGCTAAAACATACAACGAATGGTTGCAGGAACTGGGCCTGGCTAGTCTAGGGAAGAGAAGGACCAGGGGAGACATGATAGCAATGGTCCAATATTTGAGAGGCTGCTCCAGAGAGGAAGAGGTCAACCTATTTCCCAAGGCACCCGAAGGCCAGACAAGGAATAATGGATGGAAACTGAACAAGAAGAGATTCAACCTGGAAATAAGGAGAAACTTTCTGACAGTGAGAACAATCGACCAATGCAACAGCTTTGCCTTCAGAAGTTGTGGGAGCTTCATCACTGGAGGCTTTCAAGAAGAGACTGGACTGCCCTCTGTCAGAAATTGTGTGGGATCTCCTGTTTGGGCAGGGGGTTGGACTAGATGACCTGAAAGATCCCTTCCAACTCAGTTAATCTGTTAAGTCATCTGTTAAGTCTGTTAAATCCTTGCTAGCACTGATGATGTTACCTAGTTGGGTACTGAAACGTCTCCAAGAAAACCACCAAGCTCAGAGACAACCAAGGACCTTCAATAACATAATCTGCCAAGTCTTGACTGGACTTCCTTCTCCCGCCTTTTATCTTTTCAAAGAAACAGGGAAGGGCTTGCCCAAAACGTTTTCACAAATTACTTTTTTGGTCAGGGCTCATGTCCCCTTTAACTGACCACTGCAGCCTCCTCCTCCTGGCCTTTAAGGCCATTTCCTTCTTGGGTAGTTCTTGAGTTACAACCAACCAGAAAATTATGACTCTCAAGCAAAGATTTGATGGCTAAGTTACCTTCCAGAACTACAGCTGGAACTGTAGACATCTCATCAGGCCCTGTCACACTGCCCAACGGATGCAAAACGTTTGTAAAAAGGACACAGCGG
>BHFT01001480.1:0-48332 GCA_004320025.1 Laticauda laticaudata
ATTTCACTTTTACATATATAAAATAAGAATGTAAGAGTTTTCTCCTCTGATTTTATCAATACCCTGGGGCTTTTCTCCTGCTTCCTGTAGCTCTCAAGTAAGTGAAAGAAAGATCTGAATGTCTCACCTGTAATTATTGTTGGCATCTTCCAAGCTTTCTGAGTTACAAAAATTAGCAGAGTTCATATGGCATGAAAAGAAAAGAATTTGATATTACTCATTCCTGCACAAGAATTTTTTCATTGATATATATTGAGATATATATTGATATATCACTGTAGATAAAGTACTTCCTTAAACACCTTAACTTGGTGTGCTGCCCTTCACTTCAGTCTTATTGACTTGGAATGGCCAGAGATTATGAGAGCTGATATTCATCTCTTGGGTACTGGATTGAGGAAGGCAGCTTTAGACAAGAAAAATTCACACTTGTATGAAATATATTTTGACTTAACAATCCCAGCATTTGTTTAGTCCAACTGCAAGCATCTTTCCCATATTAAGTATCTTAGATGCTTTAGATTTAAAATGATCTGAACCTGGAATACTACATAATGCACATGTAAAAATTATAAATAGATGAACAGAATGACTTTTTAAGTGAGGTAGTTATAATTAATGACCATAACAATTATATATCTAATTTGAAATACTCAGTAAAATTGAGAAAAACATTGGAGTGATAATGAAGGGTATTTATGCATCAAATGTACATACAATCTAATCCTAAAAGCTCCAGATAATCTTATGAACATATATCCATACTTATCACATTTTTTTTAAAGTATGACAAGGCTATGGATAAGAAAAATTTATTGAAGAATGATGCAAGAAATGAAGGTGACATAGATATTAATATAGGAAGAATATTCCTATCTTAATATATATAGGAAGAAAAGACAGTTGCAGAAATATAGTAAAAGAAAACAATGAACAGTTAATCAGAGAAACACAGGATTGTGGTAGAAATAGTTTTAAAGTGNTCAGAGAAACACAGGATTGTGGTAGAAATAGTTTTAAAGTGGATAAAATAGTTTTAGAAGTGGATAAGGAAAATTAAGCAGTGCTTAAAACAGCAAATGAAAATAAATATAAAAGTAATGAAACAATTCAGAATGGAAAAGAAGAAATGGAATGATCGAAGGACGATTTTTGAGATGTTTATGAAACTAATATGATAAAACATGGAAACTAAGAATGCTTTAAAGTTTAAAATATTATGTTCCCCCCCCCAAATGCTGAAAACAAATGATGTGGGAATACTGAAAACATGTTACTTGAATAAGAGTAAAAACATAAGCACACAATGTAATTATAAAATACATATTCCATTTTTAATGTGTGTGAGGATTGCACCTGTGACTGTCCAAAGAACCCCATATTTATTTGGTTTTTTTTTTGTTATTTATTTGATTTCTATAGCTGCCCATCTCAGCTGACTCTGGACGGCTCACATTCAAAAACATATTACAATTGAAACTTTAAAAGTTTAAAACAAAAACAGTAAAAAAAGCCCATTAAAATAATAAAAAACATTAAAAACATCTAACTTGAGGACATACAAAGGAAGACACCTGACCTGTTAACAATACAGCCAGGAGAGGGGAGTCTTAGTGCCTGTAATAGGCCCTAGACTCAGGAGCATAACCAGGTTTTAAAAGTTTTATGGAAGGCAAATAGAATTAAGACCACTCTAATCTCCAAAGAGAGGATTCCACAAAGCAAGGGCTGCTGTAGGAAAAAAAAAAAACCTTGTCTTCCTAGTCCCCTTTAGCTAACATTCTTTGGCTGATGGATCTGCAACATGCCTGTCCTATTTGATCTAACTCAGGGGTCTCCAACCACCGGGCCCCGTACCGCTACCGGTCCGTGGATCATTTTGTACCGGGCCGCAAAGAATGAATAATCGTGATTAAAATAGATAAAATATGTTTTTCGTAAAGAAATAGTAAAAAAGCCCTTTACTATTGGGGAAGAATTGATTTTACCAGTCCTTGAAAAAGTGTTTCTGCGTGAAACTGGTCCCTGGTACAAAAAAGGTTGGGGACCACTGATCTAACTGGATATGTAAAAACTTTGGGAAAAAAGGCGATCCTGCAAGTACCCTGTTCTCCATTCAACAGAAAGTGGACAGGAGCGCTAATTAAAAATACAGAGAGATTAGTTTGTGAAGCATGCATGGAAGGTGTTTGGGAGAATTCTAAACAGGATGCAGGAAGGAACTTACAAACATTTAAAACAGTAAAATCAATCCAGTAGTTAGCACGATACAAACCAACACCCCCATCCCACCCAAAGTGCTGAATANATCTATTTTTATCTTAATCTTCTTCCTAAAATAGAATACAGTTGGACTGTTGCATAGAAACTCAGGCACACAGAGTGAGGCATGAAGCAGTTAAAAACTTCAATTGGAAAGATAGAATTTTACCTTTGCAAAGGTGACTTCTTTGCCCATCCGGAAATACAAAACACCAAATAAATTCAGGCAAAGCAAAAAGCATTTATAGGTAGTGCTCAACTTACAACCGTTTGTTTAGGTAACCTTTCTAAATACAAGGGCACTGAAAACAAGTGACTTATGATCATTTTGCACTTTTATGACTGTTGCACATCCTCCATAGGCTACGATTTTACATTCGGATGTTGACAAACTGGTCATGATTTAGAAGGTTGGCAGTGTCCAGAGTCATGGGATCAGCTGGTTTGCTCAACCCTTCTGAACAAGCAAACTCAAGGGAAGACCAGATTCCTTAAGCAACTGTGTTACTAACTTTAACAACTGCAAACAATCACTTAACAAATGCGGTAAGAAAAGTCACATAAAATGGGCAAAACTCATTTAATAAATTTTCTCATTAGCAACATAGAAAATATTCCGCTAATGGCAAATTTGGGTTTATCTTGGCTCTTGCAACAGTGTGTTTCTATCTTTCTTAAAAACTTGCAAATGTAGTATCCACAGATACCTACAAAAGGAGATTGATTCCAAAAAATTCAAAACTGCGCAGAAAATGACAGATTGAACATGAGCTCTAAAAAACAAAGAAACTTCCAATATTTAATACATAGCTGGAATTATTGGTATATAGTGGTTCAGAAACAAAGATGAATTTTATAATATAAGGGATAGAAAGAATAAGATAAATTAATGAGTGATGTATAAATTCTTGTAAAGATTAAGTGTTTAGAGTATAGGTAAAAACAAGAGGAAGTAAAGATCTCCCAATTGTCGAAAGAAAGATATTTTTGACAAATCTCTTTTCATGTAATTTTCTGCTTTTGATGGTGCACTGACTCCAGCAAGGACAGTGTGGCTCTGTCCCTCGGTCATGCTCTCTGCCTGCCTTTCCTGTGGAGGTGAGCTGGGGTTGGGGGTGGGTTGGTCTCTGTGTCCAAGGCCTCTCCTTGCTCAACTGTGGTCAGGGGGTCTCTCCAATGCACTCCGCCGACAGGGATGCAGCTGTCGAGGGGGGGGGGCTCCCATCGTGAGACAATCTCCAACCGATACCTGCACTGGACATACAGGAGCTGACTCCTGCAGAAGAGACTGGCTCTCTGTGGGCGTGCCTGAGAGGAGGTAAGACAGAGGGCTGCTCTCGTGGCGGATCTCACCCTCCAAGAGCTGCACTTGGCCATCACGTAGGTCTCTCCGGTCCGTCAGCTTGACCGCGGACCTTGGCAGACTTCTTGAGGTGCAGCTTCCGTACAGGTGTGCATGTCTTCCACCACCCTAGGAGGACTCCGAAGTATAGTCCAGGCTCTCCACCTTCCTCTCCAAGCCGCCTGCTTCCATTGTATCTCGATAGCTTGGTGGGTCCCTTCCACCAGAGGTACTCGTTCTCCCTCAGCCATTCAATGCCTCATCCTCATAGTTCATCTTTCAAGTGGAGTACTGTCTCCTCATCCTTATCGTGCGATTGCCTCTTCCTCCTTCTGGCAGGGACCTTCTGGGCCCTCATGCAGAAGGGCTTTGAAGGTATTCCTTAGGGCTAGTTCACCACCACCACCATCAACAAGCAAAGCAACAAAAGCAGCACCACATGCACCAGAGCACACAAGGCCAGCAGCACAGGCTACCAGCAGGAGAGCCCCGGTAAGCACCAGCACCAGGAGCAGCACCAGCAGAGTAAGCACCATAGAAGCACAGCACAGACAGACCAGCATACACAGCAGAGAACAGCAAGGGGCCCCAGTAACAACAGCCCGCACAGATCAACAGCAGCAGAAGCCACCAGCAAACAGAGTCCATGCCAGGGGTGGGATGGTTGGCCCTGTCCCCTCTTGCCAAGGGCTGGCAGAGATAGGCACAGCTTCCTCTTCTTCCCCATGGTTGGTTGGCTGGAGATGTGTCTGCAGCAGTCTTTCCTCTGAATGGTGACCTGCTTGCGAGCTGGAATCCTTTTATATCCACGGGGCTGACGCAATGCATCCTCCCGCATGCGCAGTGAATGCATTGGCATCCTGCAGGATCCGTCTAGGACGTCCATGATGCATCTGCTTGTATCCGCTCGGCATCCGCTCTGCATCCGCTCCCTTCGCTGCGCGTCGCGATTGCTGTGCTCCCCCGGAGCCCCTGCGGATGTGCCATCCGCTTCCATCTGCTAGGACTTCCGTGGAGCATCCACTTTACATCCTCGCTACGGTCTCTCCCGGCCATTCGCTTCCGTTGTTGTACGCTAAATCTCTCATGCCAAATTGGACATCTTTATGAGAGCGGATAACAATCGGATGGAGGATGGAACATTTTCTCGTCCCCACCAATGTGTCCTTGTTACAACTTTTTGCATCCGTGGCCGATGTACAGGGCCCTTAAAAGTGCTCATATTACCTTTATTAAAGATGCTAATAATGGAGCTGGAAATTTGAGATACTGTGGCCACCCTCGGATCTCTAGTGCCTAATGACCATAACAAAGGCTGTTTGTTGAAAAGAAAAACCAAATTATTCATGTCAAATGCAGTAGTACTACAAACAATACAACACAACCTGAGCCCAGAATTTATGTTGCTAAAATGAGAAATGTTGGTAAAATATTTTTGATGCAATGAGCCATGAGGAGGGTCATGTGTGAAAATGGTTTATAAGTTCACTTTATTGGGTGCAGGTTATAACTTTGAACTCCGTACAACAAACTGTTGTAGAAAGTCATGCATATCTATATCTATATTGACTATCTATCTTCTATCTATCTATCTATCTATCTATCTAATCTATTATCATTATAGGATGTACTATACACTCCCATTGAAGACTAAAATGGGACATTTAAGATGGGCAACCAGATATTGAATGGGTTTATACTTCTAAATTAGGATTACAAAGCCTGAAGTTAGGTTTAAAATATGGTTATCATAGTAAATTAATCCTTTTGCTGACAGCCTGAAAGCAGCCATGCGTGTAATGGAAATTTGCTTACAAAATGATGTAAGTTATAGGAAGATATTTTCGCTACTGAAACAGTTGTGAAAGTGTTATTAAAACTATTACATTACAAAGCTGAAGTCCATTTCTTTAGACATTCCTTCCTTCGTTGCACAGTTCCCAATTCCTCTTTTTAACTGTTTTTTGTTTACGTTGTATTAGTCCTTATCGTTTTAACTGCCATGCTCAATAACATTACAAAAGTAGTTTTTATGGAAAAGAAACGATTTTTCCTTATCCTTGGTCCAAATCGCAAAAAGACTTTCTGTGCGCTCTCATACAGCAAAGAACCTCATCGATTAACAAGAGAAAAATACACAAAATTTAGTCCTACTAATCATTGGCCATTACCACAAGCAACCCCCTGCTTGTAAAATAAAGCCCCAATACCGCAGAGAACCCCTACAATGAACTCTTCACTTCTCCACTCGAAGTTATTGCTGGAAAAAACATATGCCAGGGAGATTAATTAACCCTCACGCTAAAGGACGGGCAGGTTTTTGCATAACGCCTCAAAGAGGCTGTGCAGCCCGCTGTGAGTCCGCCAGAAAAATACGTACTGAGGGCTTGAAACTACTGTCCAAGAGGCCGCTCTTCCAAATCTGTTTCTAGGCTTCAAACCTTGCAACTTTTCGTTCTAAATAAAAAGGACCACTTGCCTGTTCTGAACTGACCAACTGCGTCCAGCCCTCCCCGCCTCTCGCCCCACCAACAATTGGTTTTTTATTCCTGAACATTAGTCTCGGTAGGTTACACGCTGCCCGAAAAGAATTAACTCGACTGAGAAGCGATAAGAAAATTCCGACTTGGCGATAAAAAAAAAGCGTGCAACCATAAGCCCGCCTATGATCTCGGCGCGTCCCTTCATCGGAAAATTTCTTTCTTGAGATCAACGTGTCCTATCGTGCGTCATCAGGTTTATTGTGTATGGTGGGTAGAGTTTTATCAAGTATGTCACTGTGTGTATTGGTGTTATCATGGGTGGTTCGGTTATTGGGAGCCAATTCTAATATTTGTAATGTTGTTTATCTGAACAATATGTACTACACAGTGCTGTCTGCATGTACTATGGTCAATGGAACCTTGTGACAGGTGAGCTCTTGCTAGAGCTATTTGATCTTGTACAATGATGCAGTCGAATTAATCAATCATTTTCACGACGAGAGTGAACTACCGTAGCTTTTTATGTTAAGGGGTGTGTGCAAGACGTGATCGCAAAGTATGTTTATTTGTTATCGTATTTCAGATTGCTCGGCATCATGAACAGACATAAATCAATAATTTAGATGGTATGCCCAGTATACAGCTATTACCCATCCCACAGGTATCCCTGCCAATCCCACTACTTCCTTACCCACTCCCACAAGCATGCAAAGGCTTAAACCATTTCCTAAAGTTTCCACCAAACTTTATTTACTAAAAGAACTGAACAAGTGTGTGAAGCAAAGAATAAACTTTATAAACAAAAAACTGTAAAAGCAAAATGACCCAAGAAAAGTGTCCCAACAAAGATTGGTAGGTAGCAACCCAGTCTCTGGCAACTCTTCTCAGTCACTCTGCTAGGCATGCCCATCGTCTCAGGGGTGAAGGGCAGGTGCTGTGGAGGTGGGTGCTGCTGGAGTGCTGGTCTGAGGCGCCATTGGGGTGCCTGGCGCTCGAGAGCGAACAGGGGATGGCTCGTTGGGATAGCTTTCTCTCGAGAGCTGGCTTCAGGTCCTGTGATGTTGACGTAGCTCCATTCCTCCATGACATGGGGTGTCAGTCCAAGACCGATGACAGATGTTCTGAGGCCGAGGTTTGGCTGTGGGGTGGAGGAAGGAGAAAAATAACGTTAGTGGGGCTGTCTGGTTTGCAGGTGAGCGAGGTGAGTCGTCAGTGGCATCCTGTTGGCGTTGAGGTAGGCAATCCCACCGACGGGGGTGGATGGTGGCACTGTCTTCTTTGCAGGGTGGCAAGGGAGTAGGCACAGGCTTTCCCCATGGTTGTTGGCTGGTGATGTGTCTGGCAGCAGGTCTTTCCTCTGAATGGTGACCTGCTTGCGATCTGCATCCTTTTATATCTATGGGGCTGATGCAATGCATCCACCCCGCATGCGCGGTGAATGCTTTGCATCCACTAGGCACCCGCTAGGCATCTGCTAGGCTTCCGTGATGCATCCGCTGTATCCGCTCGGCATCCGCTCGGCATCCGCTCCTTCCGCTGTGCATCTGGTTCGCTATCCTCCTCCGGAAGCCCTGCGGATGTGTCATCCTCTTCCATCCACTTCCATCCGCTAGGCTTCCGTGGAGCATCCGCTTAACATCCTCGCTACGTCCTCTCCCCCTCCGTTCCTTTCTGTTGTTGTCCGCTCTGTGTATGCAAATTTGGGGCATTTTTGAGAGCGGATAACAACGGATGGAACATTTTTTCGTCCGCTGTGTCCTTTTTACATACGTTTTTGCATCCATCGGCCCATGTGACAGGGCCTTAAGATTAGCAAGTCTTTCAAGCAGCCACAAGCATTTCATGCCTTTGTTTGTTAAAAAGTTTTTGAGTGACTACAATATTTTAAAATGTATTCTTATTCTGAAAGTCTGCCTAAGCAATTCTGAAAGAACAAGAGTCCAGATTATTCATTCAATGATACCTCTTGAATGGCATATGAGATTTTCCACCTTGTCACAGTTGGTCCACTCTCAGCCAAGGGTTCTGCTTAGGCCAGCATACTTTTCCCAAGGCAGACAGCTGGCACAGAAAGCTCTGGCCTATCAGTCAGAACCCCTTTCTAGTGGGGGGTCACCCATGTCATTGTTTTTGTATTCTCTGAGTGAGCAAAATAAAAGGCTTCATCAAAACTGACAGACTTTCTTGAAGATGTGGATGGAAAGGGAAACATTTGGTTCTCTTTGACACATTGGTTGACACCTACTAGCAATATGTTGGTTGAACATTAAGTGGACCAATCAGTGTAGACTTGTGTGAATGGCATGGATGACTGCAGATGTTTCCAGGAAAGAAGAAACAATTATTTTTCCTACTTGTCACTCACTTCTCAAGAGCAGATAAATTGGAAGATGTTTCACAATAAGATGATGATTAAGTGCCCTTGAAAATGCCATTTTGAGCAGAATAGGCAACTCTCCCTGCTTCTATGAAATTCACGTCTTTGTGGCTGCACTTCCATGTTTCATTATCACTGTTATTTTAAAGTCTGGCTTGTGGTGTGTCTGGTCTGCACAGAAAATTAAGTTTGAGCTCAAAGACAAAATTGTCTTTGGCAGTAACTGCCAAAAGAGTTCCGTGATAAAAATTGCTCCATACCTGCAGAGAGATCAGAGTGAATTATTTCAGTGTGTGAAGCAAAAATGAATACATTTTAAAAGGGATTCTGATAGAAAAATGTTTTCTTCAGCCTGCTTAGGCAATAAAAAAAAATCATAAAGAGGCATCACTAATTTTGAACAGGTTACCTCCAGACCACAGTCCTGGTTTTCCATCATCAGATGAAAGCTGAGTTAACTCAATGGCAATTCATAGACTTTATATTAAACTCTTAGCCTGCAGTGGCAGTTCCCACAATCAAGATCTTTCTATATTACTTAATCGGAAGCAAATTGTACTCTTTCTGATTGTATTCACAGCACACTTGACTGTGGGGGAAATGTAGCCACTGTTTAGCTCAGTGATTGCCAACCAGTGGGCCAGGGACCACTGGTGGTCCACAAGAAAATTTTGGTGGTCTGCAGAGAAATGGCTCCCTGAAAGCACTCCCCACAAGCAGTTAATGCAGGCTATGCAGGAACAAAAGGCTGCACTGCCCGCATGGCCTGCCAACCTGCTGGCCCCCACCCATCAGCCGAGTGCAAATTTTACCTTGAGTAGAGCCACGCGAGCTGGAACTGGAAGGTAAGACCAACAGCGGGGTAGAGAAATCCACCCTGGGGTGGCTTGCTGATGTTGGTGGGAAAGTCAGTCCCATATTCCAGAGCTGCCGTAGTCACAAGACTCATCCTTTGGTCATCCTGGAGCAGCTCCATGGCAGGCCAGTACACCCAGGTGGAGGAGCAACTGCTCCGGGATGACCAAAGGGCCAGTCCTGTGACTACTGCAGCTCTGGGATATGGCACTGACTTTCCCACCAACGACAGCAAGCCATCATCAGCCAAAATTCATATTAGTGGTCCACAGAATTTAAAATTATGAGTTTGGTGGTCCCTGAAGTCCAAAATGTTGGTGATTTAGCCTGTTGTCTGAAACATCATTACCCCTTAAATCTTTCTATGCTGCTTTATCATAGTGGAACAATGAAGCAACGAATGCTGAGAGGGTACATCAAGATCATATGCTCTCTGCAGAGTCATCCAAATTCATCTCAGCAGCCCAGCAAAAGCAAGCAGTTGTCTATAGAAGGCATCAGCAATATAGGAAGATGCTGAAGGTGGATGGTAATTTTGGTGAGAATGGCAAAGGCATCCTTTCATACTATGCCACAGAAGGCAATGCCAAACCATTCCTGTATTTCATCGAAGAATCCACATGGATAAACAATATAAGAGAATTGATAATACAATACTGGATGATGGGTTTTTCAGATTGGTTGACACTCAACATGTTATTGTAGAAGAGCTGAGAACCCTTTGGAGTACTAATGGTGTTTCTGATGTTGTTAGATCAAAACCTTTGGGATATCTAATTGCTGATGTCACCATGTAGGAAGAAAAAAGCTGAAACTGAAAAGATGGAAACACAGTGGGAACATGGAACGGAAGAAGCACGAACACGTAAAAGCTCAACCCAATGAAATATGAAACCAGCTGATTACACAGAGGTGGATGCTATACTTTTAGAAGATCTGAAGGGGCAGGTAGGAACCCTGAAAAGCTAGGTAGGGGACAGATCCTGGAGAAGGTTTGTCTATGCAGTTGATAATAGTCAACACTGATTTGATGGCACATAATCAGCTTGAATCAAGCCATTGTATTAAGAAATGTCATGGTGAAGAATCATTATTTCTCTGCCATTATTGTATCTGCTGATAGTAGCCCTGTTTAGGGGGACCTTTGCCCTATTGAGAATGCTGGGCCAATGGACTATTTCTCTGGTGAGAAATATTCATACTATCTGGTAGACAAAGTCGCTCACATTTGCTTGGAGTTGAACTTGCCTGCGGCACAGTCTTGTGGTGTTACTGGACTGAACTTAATTCTGCACACCGAAAGAATAACAAGATCCTTTGGGCAATTCAATTGCCTGTTGTTAACCCTGGCTGCTCATGGGTTATTAAAGGGCATGCCTCCTCCTCAAGAGGACATCACCGAACCACTCCCAGTTGGATCATTACCAGTCACTTTCAATCTTCTCTTTTCAGGGAAATTCATGGGAAAGGTGCTTGGAAGACAGCTGCAAGAGATCTTGGAAGAAACAGATAATCTGGATCCATTTCAGTCTGGTTTAAAAACCAGGGTATAATAAAGAGTCAGCATTGTTATGTTTGTTGATGAGGTTTGGTGAAGCCAGGCTGATGACACTAGGTTTACATCTCAGATAATCAGAGTTGGAAGGAACCTTGTAGGTCATCTAGTCCAACCCCCCGGCCAAATTGGAGACCTTACACTGTTTCTGACAAATTGCAGTCCAATCTCTTCTTGAAAGCCTCAACCACAAGGTGCACAAATGAATCTGTCAATGTATTTACAGGCTTTAGTTCTGTGCTGACAAAAGAAAATGGATACTACTGTATGCCTGTCAGGGTTTGGCATGTTAATATCATTGGTCTTAAGGAAATCTCTCTCTCTCTCTCCCCCTCCCTCCCTCCCTCCTCTCTCTCTCTCTCTTTCTTTCTGTCTCTCATTCTCTCTCTCTCTCTCTCTCTCATCCACAAACTCATCCACACTTACCCATATCCTTCTCAACTGCCCAGAGGGACAGAAGTTGCCACATCTGGAACTAAATACAACTCAAAGAGTGGGTGGGCTTCAGGATTGCTCTATTCCCACAACACAGACCTCCTTTGTTGATTCTTAAATCTAGTAGCTGTTGATGGACCTTGAGGAGGAGTTTCCCATGTGCTCAGGCCTAATTTCCTTTGTCTGCTTCAGGACAGGAATCTTTAGACAAGATTCCTTGGTTTTGTGCACCCTGCCTGCATCATCTTTAGCAGCTTTAGACTAGTCTCAAAACTTTGTCCTGATTTCTAGACTGGTGCCTTAACCACTATACTGAACTGGTTCTTAGCTATAACATAGCAGGAGTTATTCCCTGAGTGAATGTCCAGGATACCCTTCACAAAAGGAAAAATTGAGACTCCGTTTGGTAAGAATTCCTAGACATTAGGGTTAAATTTATACTGAGGTTGCATAATGTTTTTTCCATTTTTACTTGACTGATTCCAAGTTGTGCAGAGTCTAGAGACTACATATTTTACTGTGAATATCTTGGCTCATGTAACAGTGCAAAACCTTATTTCCTGCCACAGATCTATATTTTAGCAGATGGGGAAAGAAAAAAAAAATCTTCTTTTAACTCTTCCCCTCTCCCTTTCCTTTATTTTCTTTTTTTACTTAACCCCTTCAAAGAACAGTGGATGGTTCATTTATGAGAAAATCTTATGAATTTCAGGCTTTTGAAATAATATTGGTTAAATAATAACCATAAGAGACTGGATGCTTCTACTCTTGGATTCTTAATCCTTTTAGAGCAAATGAAAACATTTAAAATGTAATTTAAATTATGCAACCAAGATTCTCTTTTATTGTGATCCCAGACCTCATCTGGTATGTATCAGATTAAATTCAGCATTGAGGAAGGGTAAAACCATTGACCTTCTATTTACCAAACTGGTAAATAAATTTCATGGCCAGCCTCAGTGTCAGATAGATCTCCAGCTAGTTCTTATTATATGCTAAAGTGAAGCCACCAAGATTCACTTTGAGAAACAAATGTATGCTATGGAAGCAATATGATTTCCTTTGCTGAAGCAAATAAGCCCACTCCACTCCCACTTAGTCTCAACAAAGCAGTTTAAGAAGCCTCAAATCATTTCAGTGATGGGGGGAAAGGGATTTTTTACTTTATTGTCCCAGCATTGGCCAAAATGCTTTCAAGCTGAGTGGTTTCAAGACTGTACTAGTGAGCATTGAAGCAACTCAGTCTAAAAAACCTTCAGCACCTCAGAGGAGATTCTTGGATGAGTAGCCTCACTGTGCTCCCTGAAGCTGCCCACCTTGGAACTCTTTTAGAATGTGCTGAAGACTTTCCAGGATGACAGCTTTGTTGAGCAAGGCAGGATTACCAACAATACCCATTAAAGCAGGCCAACTGGAAAAAAGTTTAAGGTTTGGTTCCTCAGCTTTGGTAGGTTTCAGGGGATTCATTTATCAAGAGCTTAGGCCAGGGGAGGCATGTGGGGCAGGTAAGACAATACTGTTGGCTTGCCTCTCTTGGACTTGTTTGGCAAGAGACTTGGTCAGTGGGTACTGAGGAGGAGAGTTGTGATTGAGACAAGAGTTTTGGTCAGGGGGAATGATGGAAACAGGCCTTTGTGTAGTCTGGATCTTTTTAGCATATCAGTCACCAACCTAGAAACATTTTGGCATTCTGAAGGGGATCTTCAGAATGGTACTCTTGAAGGTCCTCTTGTCACATGCTGAACATCTTCCAGGCTGCCTTCTTGCACACCCACTCCTCAAGGGCCTTGGCGATCATTCTATTTCTCTCCTTCCATCAATAAATGGTTGAGGCAGAGGTGATATTCAGCAGATTATGACCAGTTCTGGAGAATGGATAGTGGAAATTTTGAGTAGTTTGGAGAACCGGCAAATACCACCTCTGACTGGCTCTGCCCCCATCTATTCTCTACCTCCTGAGTCCCAGTTGATCGGCTGGGTCTTCTTTTGTTTCCCTGCACAGGAGAATGGAGCTGGAAATCAGGTTAGTGTGGTGGGGAGGGAATGGGGATTTTACAGTATCCTTCCCCTGGAATGGGGTGGGAATGGAGATTTTACAGTATCCTTCTCATGCCATGCCCACCAAGCCACGCCCAATAGAACCAATACTAATTTTTTTTTAACCCCATCACTGGGTTGGGACCTGAAGTTGATCAGTGGGAATTAACAAGGTCTTGATCAGACAGAACCATTATGTAAACATGAAAAGAGGTGACTGATACTCAAGGCTAGGAAAACATATTCTATCTCAGAAAGAAAGGGAAAAGTTTAGGATTTAAACCTTAGGCTGCTAACCATGTGTTTGCTGTACATGTAGGTATACATAGTGCATATATCTAGTATATTATATGTATCTCAACCCTGCTGGCCATAAATCAGTTTGCCAATGCTTTGCTTCAATATCAGTACCAAGCTGTCAGACAAATGGACCAGTTCATCCAGCAAATGAGGCAGAATATGCCACAAATGTGGCTCCAATATTGGGCACTATCAGCAATCCTCTGATACCAAGTTCCTGCCCTGTCTGCACATAATTAAATAAATAACCTTGTTCAGTGTAGCTGCAGCTGGTGATGTGTGAGCTAATAAATATGAGGGTGGACAGAAATGTAAACATGGAAAGGATGCTTCAACATCAAAGACAGCAGAAAGAAGTCAATTGGCTAAAAGGATGGAGGAAAGGCTTTAGACAGACCGATGGACAAACTCCTGTCTTCTGGAGGTGTATTACTTCTTTCTTATCTTTGGTAAAGCAATTTATGTATCCATGTCTAGTCTGTAAAGCTTCTGGTATTAGCTGTAAGTGAATTTGTGGACAGCAAAGATTTATTGCCCTGCTTAAAAGATGAAGCCTGAGAGGGCCACAATTGTTCTAACCAAAAATGATCAGAAAACCTTGGTGCGGGACTTCAAGAGATGGTTCCCTTTGTCAAAGCTCAACTAGAACATTCCCTCAAAGCTGTCTCATGAAGCCAAAAGCAACAGGGCCTCTTGCTTTGCTTCATCTCCAGCTGTTGCCTCTGGCACTTGAAGGAACCAGAAGTGACTTCAGTGCTTATGAAACACTGTGTCAGAACCCTCTTCCAGCCTCTATCAGTGCCAGTTGAGGCTGCGTGGCAGTATAAAGTGCTCTATCAAAGCAAATTGCCTCAGTGAGATGAACTTCCTCCTTTTTGTAGCCTATAATGCCTCTTTGAGGCAAATCAGCGCTGCCTCACCCAGGCCAACGATGGGTCCTAAAGTCATCTATGTACACTTACAATAAACCATTGTTTTTATATAGCCTTTCTAGTCGGAAAGAAAAAGGAATAATATTGCTATTGGCAGCAGCTGTTCCCTAGTCAAAACCAAATAGCTGAAACACATCAATTGCACTTCAGTATTTAATATATCTGTATGCTTTCTCTATAGCTCTGCTCTTCCAATATTTTTACTATATACAATTCTTTTTAGAATTTATATTAACCAGCCTTAAACCCTAACAAGAAGTTCTTAATGTTCATCCAAGAGATAGTTCCTCAGTTACTAATGCCTATTTGGTACACTGTAAAGCTAAAATGTTTTCTCATTCAACAAAGACTTTGGGCTAGCCAGTGTAGAAAAGTTAAAGTCTGACAATAAACAAACTTTTGAACAGGAAAACTCTATCCATTTTAAAGAAAACATTCAGATTTCATCAAAGGAGCTTACTCCCAAGGATTTAGGGATCTGTGAATAAACTTGTGAACTCTAACAGTGGTAGATTGAAACAAATGTTTTTTTTAAATAAAGGACTAACTAAGGATCAGTCACCTCTAGCTCCTTGAGTCTGTACAGAAAGCTCCTTTTGAAGCATGTTTGGATGAGCACTCTGAGCAGTCAAGAAAATGGCATCACCACTCTCCTCTTTAAACATTTATATTTGGAAACCAAATTGGCACTGAAGGCACTTCTTCGTGAGGATTTTGCAGCAGAATGAAAGCAGTTCTGGATCTCTGTATTCCCATGACATCAGCAGAGATAGTTAGTCAAGATGATTTATTTCTAGCTTAGCTGTGGTCTAATTGAAACTGCTGCAAAATCTTTTATTTTTTCCTTTCCTTTTTTCAGTCACTGCAGCTCCCTTTCCCAGCCAGAGGGAACTCTTACCATGTTTCTCCTCTCCATTTCTGTGCTTCAGGGCCTGTGAAAGAAATGTTAGCGTGGCCAGTTCATATTCAGTAGTCAGTCTAAAATTAAAAAGAGTCTTGTCAGCTACCCCTTCTCTTCTGTAGAAGGCTAGCTTGCCTGTTTGACAAGCTATAGACTCTTTTCCTCTTGTTAGTTGTTTTTGTGTGTGCCTAGAGTGGAACTATGGATCTTTCTGTTGCTGAAACATGTGAGACAGAACAGGATGAGGTTTGTTTGTTGTTTTCTATACTGCCCATCTCACCAAAGTGACTTACAGTCAGCCATTCTACTTAGCGGAAGGGAAGAGAATTACAAATAAATGGCTTCTGGGTGTTTGGGGAGTGCAAAGAATAGCAGAGGGTAAATATTTTCAAGACATTTGGACTTTATCTGTTATCTGCATGAAACTTTCTGGCAGACAAGGAATAATGGATGGAAACTGATCAAGGAGAGATTCAACCTGGAAATAAGGAGAAATTTTCTGACAGTGAGAACAACCAACCAATGGAACAGCTTGCCTTCGGAGGTTGTGGGAGCTTCATCACTGGAAGCTTTCAAGAAGAGACTGGACTGTCATCTGGCAGAAATGGTATAGGGTCCCCTGCTTGGGCAGAGGTTTGGATACATGATTTACAAGGTCCCTTCCAACTCTATTAAACTGTTAAAGTATCTGAAAGATATACTCACTTACACATCTCGTCGTATCTAAAACAATAGACTCCCTGCCCCTAGTATCTTTATTGGGGCAAAGGCACGATTCATCAGGACTATGCAGAAATGGAGTTGAACTCAGTGCCACAGACATCAAGCCCTATCAACCTGACATTTTTGAGAGGAATGTGGTGGACACAGGTGTCATATCTCTCAGATAGTATAACCAATATCCATACTGGCTGGAAATACTATAAACTATATAGCTTATATCACATACATATTCAGTGAAGCACAGCTTGCTTACAAAAGCTGAGGATCATATAAAGTAGCCTTTATGGTGGCATTACTGGAACAACCTTGTAAATGTTGGATTAAGTCAAAATCTGAAAGTTAATTTCCCAGATGCTCATGTCTTTGTAGATAGTCCAGGATAGTCTCAGAAAAACAGGCCTGTAAGAATTTTAGAGAATTTAACATTTTAATGCTTTGAGAAGGGATGCTTTGCTTCCACTAATATTTTTTTGCAAAGCATCTTTTTAAAATATTCCCATTCAGACTGGATTCCTGAAAAACTCTTTTCCTTTAAAAGAAAAGTAACTGCTCTTATCATTTTTTTTTTTAAAAGTATCCTCTGAAAAACTGACAGACACTTTTGAAACTGTCTCTAACTGTCTTTAGTGCAGGGGTGTCAAACTCAAGTGGTCACGGCGGCATCATGTGACGCATCAGGACTTCACCCCCCTTCGCTAAACTGGGTGTGGGCGTGGCCAAAATGTGATGCATCCAGCCTGCAGTCCCAAGTTTGACAGCCCTGCTCTAGTGCATGTGCATCCAAGAAATGATGTTTCCTACAGGTGCTGCCCTGATACTTTGTGTGAAATAATAGCCTTAAAATAATTCAACCATCAATCACTTTATATAATTTTGGTCTGTGTTTGTAATAATTAGCAAAAAAAAAAAAACAAACCAGAACAAAAGTGATGTACTACCTGGGGGAAGGATTACAATGTGATTTTTTTTTTTTTTAGTTTTATGCTTTTCTTCTGTTGAAAAGTTGCTTATCATGAAATTATCTGCTAATCATGATATACAGTATATTACTTTAAAAAAGTTCACAAGGTGTAATATATAGATACTGGCAGGATTTATTTTGCATTTTTTACCATGCAAAGCTGTTTCTTCAATATAGAATTTGAATGAGAAAAATTCTTGATGAGGAGCTAGGGTTGAATCAGGCCTGCAAACTGTGAGGTTTATAGTGAATGAGACCATATTTCAAAGCACCAAAGTGCTTTCTGGAATTGAGTAATACTGTACATGGAGGGGGGGAATCCTAAGATATATTCCTTCTTTCAGCAGGAGGAGGAGCTTCTGGAAAGTGTTTGGATCCCAAATGCAAGTGGAAATGGATCCAGTGGATGAAAAGTCAGAGAAGTTAGTGGCTAGTTGATAATTTTCATCTTTTCATTCTATCACTAAAAGTGTTGTTTAGCTGATCCCATTCTTCTTTCCAGGTGCTCAAAACAAGAATTTTAAATCAGGACAGGAATGCATGCTCTTTGGAACCACACCATGTCACAAATTTATTAACTTATTCAGTGTAAATTACTCCGATGATGGGGCTCACATACTGTTAAACTAATTCACGTTTTATAAGGAGTAGCACTACAGTTACTGGTCTGGCCTTAGTCAACATTTCTCATCTAGAAGGCTATAACAATACTCATTGCTATATAGTAAATAGGAAACCCATAATATTTGATAGATCTGAAATAGCCACATTCTTCCATGGCTTTTCTTTTAGAGAATTCTTGATAACTCCAAAAAGTTTGTGTTTAACACTCTTCAATTCTCAATTTCTGTATAGTTTGCTTCCAGTAACTGCCACAAAAAGAAGCATTCCCTACCCCACCTGTCTCCTCCTCATAATTCTATAGCAGATAGATGCCCTGGCCTTCATTCTCACCTAGGAAGAACAGGATTTAGAAGTGCAGTTAGCACTTCTTTAATCTAGCATGGCTATCTCTTAATTTCTCTCTGGGTAAAACAATTCAGAGTTGCAATCTTAGCCCAACCTTGTCATTTGATAGAGGCAGAGATTCTTCCCTGTTGGTCATTATCTCTTGAAAGTAATCACCTAGACTTAGTTCTGCTTAGCTAAACTTTCACAATTTCCTTGAGTGCCTTTTTTGTTTGTTTGCATACCTTAGTTTTGTACAACTATTCTTCCAGCTGGAAGTTATATAAAATGACAGCTGCAAATAGGAGCTGCTTGATGACTTGATGAAAACCTCAGTGTAGGTCCTGGCATAATCTTGAAGATACAGATTTCAGCTCTCAAATAGAGATTGTTTTTCATGATCATATACACAAGATGGAACTATGTTCAGTATATGAGAGGTGATCCCTATTTCAGGTTTATAGTTCCTATACACTAAATAGCAAACAGTGATGTTATCCAATTACTCTATATTTAGCTAACTTTATTTGCTATAGTTAAAGCGCAGTGACAAGTGAGAAATATCAACAAGGTAAACATTTAAAACTTGAGCTCAACATTCTGAATTGTTCCTTAAACATTGTCAGTAAAAAATATGGAAGTTGGATTTCTCAATTTCAAGCACTGACATTATTTAATTCATATCTGTTTTTCAGAAACTGTTTTATATTAGCAGAAGACATTTATCTCATCTTCCCCAATTCTTTCCATATGTATTGGACAAGGCAAGACTAAATGCCTTTAGCTCTTCAGCAACAAAAGACAGCTTAAAAGCACCATGGATTCCCAACCCAAAATGGTTACAGGTGCCAAAGAAAAGGTTTCAGGTTTCAAGTGTTGAAACCCTAAAATCCAGATCCAGGGCATTTGCTTCATTTGTGCCAGTTTCTTTAAAGCACTGTCTTTTTTAAATTACTTGAAATAATACATACTTGCCATGATCATACAAAGGAGGATTAAATCCACTATGTAGCCAGTAATAATCACACCTTTTTCTTTTTTAAATGTAATTTTTATTGAAAAATATTTTACATTAGCAATAGCACTGAGACTTATATACCACTTTATAGTGCTTTACAGCCTTCTCAAAGTGGTTTACAGAGTCAGTATATTGCCCCTAACAATGTGGGTCCTCATTTTACCCAGCTCGGAAGGATGGAAGTTGAGTCAACCTTGAGGCTGGTGAGATTCAATCTGCCGAATTGCAAAAAAAGAAGGAAATATAAAAGGAATTAAAGAAAGGTAAAAATTGACAAACGCAACAGAAAGTGGGGAAAGAAGAAAGAAACCCAAAGCATCTTCTGATATTCTTTGAACAGTTATGACAATCACCACCCTCTCAAATTACATGTCATTGTTCCCCTCTTCCCCCAAAATATAGCTCTTTAATCAATAAATCCCCAAATCCTATAATGATTTTTACCTGTTTTCAGCAAAAAGTCCATAAAGTGTTTTCAATCAGTCACACTGGTTTGTAAACAACAACACAAAAAAGTGAAATAATACAGGATAAAGCTTTTAGCTCATCAGATCCTACACTTTTACATAAATGATGTTTATTCTGTTGAAATAATATAGCTTAATAAAAATAATAGCTCTAAACATTCCTTAGTTATTATTTATTTTGTTCAGAGCTAAAAAGAAGCATCTGTTGAACTATTAAAATTGTTTTAATATTTCTCTTCTGTATAATTTTACTGTCGGTGCTATTCCCAGGAGTCAATACTAACTTGAAAGCACACATGTACACACACACAAACACACCCATGCTCACACAATGGTTGCCAGTAACTTGGCATTTTGCAAGATATATTTGATTTTATCATCAAATCACAGACTTTTCTAGGGTACCTAGTTTTTAAATGATGATAGAAGACTAATGTAGAAATACCATGCTTTGATTTAAAGAGCAAATGCATGATTTTTCATTAAATACTAATACACTATTTATTGATGGTTATAAGATAAATAAATATTTTCAAAAACAGTGTTTGTGGAATGGCCCAACTCACTGCAGCCAACTCACCAGGGCCAATTCCCTGATGGATAATTTAACAGTTAAATTTGATTATTTAAAATAAATAAAAAATACTTTAATTTTTGTCATTCACGTTTCATTCTGTCCCTCCTTTTGCATCCTTTCTTTAATGATTGTATTCTACCATTTCTTTGATATTGGTGTAACTCTTGTCCCGCAGTATGTTGTCCTGTGGCAAATTGTTGCAAGTGCACCAACGTGCCTACAGTCCCTGTCCTATTGTTTGTTTTATATTTTAAATTTTTTCTTATATGTATACATGTATTCATAACTATGTTTTTACTTATACCTATTATCATGTAAGCAATTGACAAATAAAAATAAATAAAATAAAATAAAATAAAATTGGTCGTGGCGAGTTGGCCATGGCAAATTGTCATGCACCCATTGATTTGATACCCCTAAATGAGCAAAAATTAAAGCAATTTATTGAGCAAGTATAGTATGTTAGTCAGCAAAACAGAATTGGTTATTTTTTTTAAGAAATCCAAGCAATCAATGTCCCAATGGCTTATATCCTAAAATACAACAAATTCAATATCAAATGCTGTAACAAATGAAAACTGAAAATTATCTTTAAAACTGTTCCAAAGAGATCTTATACACCTCTATTTTTTAAAATATAGCTGTAAAATTTTCCCAGCTGGTGCCAAGTTGAAATTTGGCAAACAGTTTTGCTTTTCCACAGAATATCCTTTCATCACTTTCAACCACTTCATGACAGAGTGTCAGGTTAAAAGAGTAAATAGTTGAATCTGGTCAATGTTCTTTTTTTCCACATCAGCTAATGCTGATTTATATAGAAATGGGTCTGAATATACATTTAAATATGTAAAAAGAAGCCTATCCCAATGGACATATATGACTAGATGAGGGGTGTCAGGCACTTGGGGTTACGGCGGCATCAACATGACGTACTGGGACTTTTTTCCCCTTTGCTAAATCGGGCCTGGGTCTGGCCAGCGCAGGTCAGGAGTTTGACAGCCCTGTATTAGATGAATTATTTTTCAAATATAAATATGATCTGCCTATTGTTACTTTAATTTCAACTAAATATCATATTAGTTTAAATGAAAGAGCTAAATAGAGAAATATCCCAACTTAGTGTGCACCTCTAATGAGTTATGCAATTACGAGAGCAAGACAATCATATGGAGATTATCAACTCCAAAGTGAAGCAACAGAAAATCATAATTTTCTGTGAGTGACTTCTTCTTAGAGTTGGACAGTGAGCAACTGAGGACGGTAAATGACACAGGAACTGGAAGCCAGCTGGTATAACATAAATCAAAGGCTGGTATCAAACCAATAAAGAGGGGGAAAAAGTTGAAATGCAAATTTGGCATGCAAGATAGGATTCATGCTCAAAATGATTACAAGGCAAAAGTAATGGCATTGTCAAGGACTTGCTTTCGGAAGTAAAAGTCAGACTAACAAACAGTGTTGAGGTACAAACCCAAAGTCACAGATGAAGAGCTCTGGAACATGTATGCTTGGGTGATATTATTTACAAAATACATAAATAACCCAAGTTTTTGCTGATAAATGTGAAAGCAGCAGAGATCCAGCAGAGGTCCAGGGGTAAAATTGGTTGGAGTTGCACTGTTGGCTCTTTGGCTCGCAGGTACTGTGCTATGGGCAGCACACGACTCTTCCAGAAGCAACATGTGAACCAGTGGTGGGATTCAAATTTTTTTACTACCGGTTCTCTGGGCATGGCTTGGTGAGCGTGGCAGGGCAAGGGTACTGTAAAATCTCAGGTCAGAGGTGGTATTTGCCGGGTCTCTCAACTACTCAAAATTTCCGCTACTGGTTCTCCAGAACTGGTCAGAACCTGCTGAATACCACCTCTGTTTGTGAACTGTGATCTATTACCTCAGAGAACTTTTAGAGAAAGGCAAAAAGTCACATTGTGATCCAAGCTCAAACACTTTTTTACATGTGTTGTGGCCCTAACTCATGTACAAAAGGGATTGGGATTGCATTGCATAGTTGTTTCTCCCATCTTGGGTTTTTTTTTGACACGCCACCACCATATTCCATTAAAAGATGTCCTTTTTAAATTTTGAAATGTCTTCTCTCTCCCTTCCTTCATCAAAAAGGTCAATAGAGAAATTTGTCCTGAGCTACATAAAGCAAGGGGATTTTGGAATTAGGCCAAAGCTACAGACTTCTTGCTCTATGGTTTGAGGTTTAGTCTTATTGAGAAGCTCTCTTAATTCATATTCTGCCTTCAAGAAATTTAAAAGCAAAAGCTCATATTTCAGTTAATGTGTTAGTCAGGGAAGTACAAATCTAATAATTTCATATGAAACCTGACTTACCTTGAAACAGTACAAAGAAAGAACTGTGTCCCTCAGAAAAGTCATCCTCTGCCTTGCAGACTTTTCTTTATTAATCAGAAACTTGGTAGGACAGCTTCCCTGGTGTTCAGTGGACCATGAACTTGTTTGGAGATTCTAGCAGAAGGATACATCTCTCATATACCCCTTGGCTGAAGTGGTGGTACCCTTCTCCTAAGTATGCAGCCACAGGAGGGATACACATGGAACTGTGAGGGGTGAAAGAGAGCCCTCCTAATCATTTCTGGCTAGTGGTATCTGTCAATGGGCAACGGATACCTCAGCCAGATCACATTCATGTTCACAATACACAATGATACTTAGCATTTTCAGCACTAAAATGGGTAAATTCAGTCCAGCTAGTTCTACTCCCCTGCCCCCAGTCCCAAGATTGTTCTTCTAGTTCCTCTTCAGTTTCCTGTTTTCATAGTAGTTGACAAGTACTTTCAAAGTGACATAACTGAACATACATCTTTTTAGTTGGACTGCTCTTGCTCTCAGCATCTTGCTGTCAGCAGATGCCAACAGTTTAAGGGCATACTTGTCATCAGTGATGTTAAGACCTTCAGGCAACTTATCTGGGCTACAATATGCATCAAAATGATTGGTCCAGATTACATTTCACATTTCTATTTTTATTTTACTTTGGATCAAAAAAGCCTTTCACCTTTCACTGAAATTTATATTCTTGCAGCAGTATTATCAGGCCTCCATTTGAGGAAGATACTCTCAGGCATCAGTGTTTTTGTGCATGCAGAAGAATTAGGTTCAACTATTTTAATATTCTCTTGCATTTAAGAGTCAAGATAACCTCCCATATACCAACAACTTAAAAAGTAATTCATAATGAGACAGAATGGGAGCTGTTAATAGATGGAGCTTCTTCTGGTCAGCTAGAAAAACTGGTATTTTTCTCTTATCCAAATAGTCTGCATTTACATGGGACTAGGAGAATGATTTTCACAATGTACAGTTCTTACAAAATAGCCAGTTGACTTTTCGACATCCAAGTCTGTGTTCTGAACAAAATCCATGACAGGACAATATTATCATCCATGGCTTTCCTCCTCAGGTCCAATTGAACAAATTCCATCTTTTGGGTACTTGGGCTCAGTCGTAGGAGCAAGCTGATTTCTGGAATTGCAACTCTTTGCTCAGCATGATGAGGCCTCATCATTGAAACCATATGGTCTTGGAATTTCCATATGGTCTTCCTGCCAATTTGCTTGAATACCCCATAGTTTAGTCTCTCCCTCCCTCCTTTTCTCTCTTGATGAAGGCAATGCCAAAAATAGCAAACTCTGAATTTGCTTGTGTTATTTCTCCATTTGCAACATGGAGACCTAAAGAGGATGCAGAGGTGGAGATGGAGCTGGAGGCAGAGGAGGAGAAGGAAGACAGCCAACCTTGATGGGTAGCATGAGTGATACAGGCTCATGGTTTAGCTTTTTACACATCATAACACAACTGTCAACTTAAAAGAAAAGCAATTTAAAAAGAAGTAGCAGAAATTTGCATGGTGGTTAACATTTCAAATTATCAATAACTGTCATGTCCTTGGAAGAATCTGGTAAATACATAATTAATCTAAAATAGTATGACTAGCTTCTTGACAATAAAATAACATACTGTACAAAGTATATTATTTTATTTTATTACAGAAGAAGCCCTTTCTATTGTTTCATCTGGCCTTCTAAAGAGCAGTCAGGATTGATCTCCTCTAGGACCAGAGGTGGTATTCAGCAGGTTCTGACCAGTTCTAGAGAACCAGTAGTGGAAAATTTGAGGAGTTTAGAGAACTGGTAAATACCACCTCTGACTGGAGATTTTACAGTATCCTTCTCCTGCCATGCCCACCAAGCCACGCCCACAGGACCGGTAGTAAAAAAAAAAATGAATCCCACCACTGTCTAGGACTGACCAGTTTGATCACCTTGCAGTCCAAGGGACTCACAGGTCTTCTCCAGCACCATAGTTCAAAGGCCTTCAATTCTTTGGTGCTCAACCTTTCTTATGTTCCAACTTTCACAGCCATACATTGCAACTGGGAAAACCATAGCTTTCACTACACACATTTTTGTTGGCAGGGTGATGTCTCTGCTTTTTAGTGAGCTGTCTAGGTTTGCCATAGCTTTCCTCCCCAGGAGCAAGCATCTTTTAATTGATAAAAGATACCACCACTGCCAAAAAACAATTCAACAATTATGAGATTAGAAAGGTCATTTAATTCTTACAAAGATGCTAACAACTCAGGTATGCTTTATGGAATCTTATAAAATTCTGTAGTTTTAACGAGATCTGGGTCTTGTAGACCATTGTGAATATGAATAGCGGTGCTCGGGCCAAGAAAAATGGCTTTTTCAGGCCCATAGTCTTCAGGTTTTCTACCTCCCAAGAATTCCATCCAGTGGTGGGATTCAAAAATTTTTACTACTGGTTATGTGGGTATGGCTTGGTGGGTATGGCAGGGGAAGGATACTGTAATATCTCCAGTCAGAGGTGGTATTTGCCAGTTCTCCAAACTACTCAAAATTTCCGCTACCATTTCTCCAGAACTGGTCAGAACCTGCTGAATACCACCTCTGATTCCATCCCTATAAATCTACAACCATGAGCAGAAAAGGTCCATCCTTCAATAGTAGGTGTGCAATTTCCTGTACTGAATCAGCCAAAGCCACATATTCTCTTGTACTACTCACAAAAGAATAGGTTCTCAAGGCTCAAGAGTCTTCTTAGCTTTGCTAAAAGAACTCCCAATTAGTAGACTCTGAATCCTGGGCCTTTTCTGTCCGGAGATCTCATTCCACTATTAATGCTTGGAATTGCCCTGTTCCATTACTTGTCTTTCCCTGAGCCTATGGTTCATGTATATGGCATCCAGCCTTTGGGGACCAAGCCATCACTCTGTGTAAAGGCACATGGTGGATGATCATTCCATGACCCATGAACTACATGAGATTTTCTGGGGCCACCTAATGAGAGAAATTCAGGGGCCAATTTCAATGGTGCAATTCCCTCCCTCCCCCACATGTATTTGAAATGGTTTTGGCTTTTTTTAAAGGAAGCCTAAAACTAGATGGGTAAAACTGCACTATGTTTGTTACCGTTATTTTCCTTAGTAATTCCTGCCACTTTCCCACCCTGCCCCCTCCCGTTAAAATTTGAAAAGTGCAGTTCCTGGCTGCAACAACATAGCCATTTCCATTATAAGATAATATTGGTAGCACTGGAAGAGCTGCTGCTAGAAAAGAATAAATGACAAACCTTTGAGGGCTTCCAGATTTCCTAGACTGGATTGAAATCACATCTGTGCGAGATCAAAGACTGCTGCATAGATCACAGAGATAGACCCAGTAATAGTAGCTGTAATTACTATTTCCATTACAGTGCCTAGGATCCAAATGAGGATAACATGATGAAACATTTATCATTGGAGCTTAAAATATTTACATTTTGTGTTCGGTTGATTGTTTTAAAAACACTAACCTCAGAGGCAAAGTCATCCTGTGCTTTGTTTTTTCACTCTTATGAATGTCTGGCAAAGACCAAAACTCATCTCCTCCTCCTNCTCCTCCTCCTCCTCCTCTTCCTCCTCCTCCTCCTCCTCCTTTCTTCTCCTTCTCTGCTTTTCTTCTTCTCTTCATCCTCCTCTTTCTTCTCCTCCTCTTCCTCCTCTTTCTTCTCCTGCTCCGTTTTCCCCCCAATATCAGATTAGAATAGCAAAGGAACCATTTTATTGGAAGTCGAAGTGATGAATTCCCTTGCTTTGCTAAATTAAGCCACTCTGTTTCTTTTTAATTCTAAAACAAAACTGCGAAGGTTTGAAAACATGCCATGAACAGTAGAAAAAAATACCTGCTGAATCCTAAACTGTGAAGTTTGTTCAGTTATATAATGCTTTTAGACATCAAGTGTGAACCGTTGTTTTTGACAAAGGATTGAACTGGAGTACATTTGGTACAATTGAGTATTGCAGTTTTTGTAAAGTAGTAGACAGATAAGCGGTTACAAATAGGACAATGGCATTCAGTTTTGATTGGGACCTTTGTTATCTACCTGGTAAAATACTTAAAGGCTTGATGTTCTTTAAAGATAGCATTCCCTGAGCTTATTTTGCAGATCTCTTTCTTTTGTTGGTTGTTGCCACATTTCCCATCTCCAGCACAAAGCTCATGCCACAGAGATGACGGGGTCAAGCTATTTTCCAAAGCACCTATAGGCCAGACAAGGAGTAATGGATAGAAACTGATCAAGGAGAGATTCAACCTAGAAATAAGGAGAAATTTTCTGACAGTGAGAACAGTCAACCAATGGAACAGCTTGCCTTTGAAAGTTGTGAGAACTTCATCTCTTGGAAGCTTTCAAGAACAGACTGAACAGCCATCTGTCAAAAATGGTATAAGGTCTCCTGATTGAGCAAGGGTTGCACTAGATTACCTACAAGGTCCCTTCCAACTCTTGTTATTCTATTCTATTTCAATGATGCACAGCAAACATAGTTTTTGCACCAAACACATTTTCCTACATGCTTTTTTCAGACAGTGTAGATTTTTGCAAAATGTAGCCAGGCTTCAGTGTTTTTCTTTGTAAGAAAAGGCTTGTGTCTTGCTATCCTACCTCACAGCCCAGACATATGGAGAATACTGGACATGGCTGTAGTACACAACCTGTATTTGCCAGAAATTCCTACAGCACCTCGAATGTTTCTATAGGCCCTTTGGCAGTCTGTCAGACCAGTTTTCTTCTTGTTTTTTCCTCAGTTTTAGAGGGGAGTCCATTTCTTGGTAATGTCACTATTGTGCCATATTTTCTACTTGTTGTTAACTGTCTTCACTATGTTCCATGGTATAACCAATGGTTTGGATTTTTTTTGTACCATTCTTTTAATGTATAACTTCCAACAATGAGATCTCTTTGCAAGCCATAGTTTTTGCTATTAAAGACAACCCAATAAATATCAGAAAAATCCTAGTGGAACAGCTGAACTTTATATCAACTTGATCAGACTGACTTTAAGTGATGGCAGATATGTATTAACTGCTATTTAACATTGGTTTGAACGTTGGTTAATTCTGAACACAGCCATATCAGTATATATAAGAAGGCGTGAACACCATTGCAGATTTTTATTTTTCCTTCCACACAATGTGTTTTTTAATCAAATTGTGCAGCTTATATGTTATATTAAAGGTAGAAAAAATGCATTTATTGTGGTCTATTTTTTACATCTCAAAAGCCTGACAACAAGGATATATACTTTCTGTATCTATTGCAGATGCTCAGGTTAAAATACAGGTTACCAGTTCTTTTTCTAGTAGAAAAGTATGCCAGAATAAAATTGTTTTCCTAGGTTACCTAATTGTATTTTGCTCCACATAGGTTAACAGTTTTAAAGTGGGAAATCTCCAGGAAGTTTCCCATGACCTTGTTTCCCACCAGCCAAACAAGCACAAATTGCCTTTAGAAAAGCTGCTAAGATCTGTGTTTTGACCTGTTGAGTGGGCAAAAATAACCCTTTTGGTTATTTGTCATGCCCAATTGCCATTTTATATTGCTCTATTAATGCTATGTAGTTATTATTATTTCTCTAATTATTGTTTCTATGAAGAATCAGATTGGTTTGAGTTGGATAGCTCTGTAAGTCCTAAATTTAAAAAAAATGCTCTCAATGTGAGGTAGCCTAGGACAAGAAAAATGCAGGTTTGGTTATCCATCAAATTGTCTGCTTAAGGGATGCGCATTGCAGACCAGACGTGGTAAAGTAATAAAGGGGGCGCGGACCAAGATGGTGGGCTAGCGTGTGCAGGGCCTGTCAGTCGCTGCTTGTGCGTCTGGAAGGCACAGGCCATGCAATGCTGAGGTGGTTGCTGCTATTNGTGGGCTAGCGTGTGCAGGGCCTGTCAGTCGCTGCTTGTGCGTCTGGAAGGCGCAGGCCATGCAATGCTGAGGTGGTTGCTGCTATTTGATCCCGAGAGCAACGGGCAAGAGGGCCACAGGAAGACAGCGGGCGGAACTGCTGCTGGTGTCTCAGGGAAGTGGCAGCCATGCGAGGATTGCGAGTCCCGCGCTGCTTGCTGCCAGGATGCAGCCAGGATGCCCAGNGAGAGCAACGGGCAAGAGGGCCACAGGAAGACGGCGGGCGGAACTGCTGCTGGTGTCTCAGGGAAGTGGCAGCCATGCGAGGATTGCGAGTCCCACGCTGCTTGCTGCCAGGATGCAGCCAGGATGCCCAGCATCAAGATCTTCATCAGCAGTTTGTACCAGGAGCTGTCGGAAGATCGCCAACCTGGGCAAGGTCATTACCAAGAAGTTCTCCTGCGTGGAGGTGGAGGTCAGCGACAGCGCCTGAAGCGAAGATGTATACATCATGCAGAGCGGCTGCGGGGAGAACAACGGTAACCTGATGGAGCTGCTGATGAAGATCAACACCTCCTAAGATCGCCTCAGCCAGCCGCATCACGGCTGTCAAACCTGCTTCTTGTAGGTGCGCCAGGAGAAGAGAGGCGGCCCGGATCTCTGCCAAGGTGGTGGCCATCATTCTCTCAATTCCCGGCACAGAACACACCATCACTGTGGACCTCCAGCTTCTCAGATCCAATGTTTCTTTGATAACCTGTGAACAACTTGTATGCTGAGCCAGGTGTCCTAAAGTGGATCAAAGAGAATATTGTTGAATGGAAACACTGCACCATTGTCGTTCCGTTCCCCCCCCCCATGCTGAGGGAGCCAAAAGAGTGACCTGCATTGTCTCCCCTGATGCTGAGGGAGCCAAAAGAGTGACCTGCATTGCTGAGTAGCTGAATATGGGCTTTGCCCTCATTCATAAAGAGTCCAGCAAGATGGACTGCATGGTGCTGGTGGGAGATGTCAAGGAACAGGTGGTCACCCTTGTGGATGAGATGGCATACGCCTTGGTACCATCTGCCATGCTGCAGACAAACTTCTGGTACTACCAAAATTTATGCCAACCTGATTCATGGGTTCTTTTCTAGGCCAGCCATTCCCCTAATCAATCATAGCTGCTTTGAAGCAGTTATAGTCACAAACACAATCTCCCAGAAAGATAACATGAAACATTGCCCTAAAATCCAGGTGATCGACATTTCCATGATTCTGGCTGAACCCATCAAGCAGACTCATAATGGGGAATCTGTCTCTTACCTCTTCAGCCATGTCCCTTTATAACTATAGATGCTACTGCTTGGGTGGCTTTTTGAAAAAAACAAAGAAATTGTTTTCGAATTCAATTAAAAATAGTGGTTCTTTTACACTTATATGCTGCTTCATAGTGCTTTACTCTCTAAACAGTTTACAGAATCAGCATATTGCCCCTAATAATGTGGGTCCTCATTTTACCGACCTGGACCTCTTGGAAGGATGGACGGCTTCGTCAACCTTGCACTCATCAACATCCAACTCCTGGCAGTGAGCAATGAGTTAGCTTGCAGACAGGATTTCTTTAATTTAATTTAATCTGATTAAAACTTGGGGTCTCAAAAGATTTATGCTTGTCACCTGTCAGTCAGACTGTCTCTGAGTATGGGAAGAGTATTTCAGAAAGAACCAAAGATTTGTACCCCAAAGTAAAGTAAACTGTATTGGCTTATGAATTCAGAAGAGCAAGTTAGGATGAAGTGGGAAGGAAGTATATTGGCATGCAGGTAGTCCTCAACGACAGTCAATGGTTCACTTATAGTGATCATTCAAAGTTACAACGGCACTGAAAAAAAGTGACTTATGACTTTTTTTTCACACTTAACAACCATTGCAGCATCCCCATGGTTACCGGCTGGAGAATTCTGGGAGTTGAAGTCCACAAGTCTTAAAGTGCCCAAGTTTGGAGACCTCTGGCTTAGAGGAAGGGAGCCCCCTCGGAGGGGGAAAAAACAGCGCCGAGTTTCAGCCCTCGCTTCTTGGAGGGGCGGCTCTGCTGGGGAGGCCTGTTTTCCTGCGGGTTCAGCGCTTCTTCCTTGAAGCCGCTCGAGGTCTGGAAGTCGGGGGGGGGGGAGGTGGGGAGGGGGCGTCCCGGTTGCCAGACGCTCCAATTCTTTGGCCTCGAGCAGCCTCTTTCCACCTCCACGAAGGAAAGTGGAAGCGCGACCTCCCGGAGAGTGTGCGCAGGCGTGCGCGCCGGGTCAGGCGGCGGCTGTCAGCGTTGATGGGTCCCAGAGACAGGAGCTACTGTGGGGCGGATTGAGTTTCTCCAGCGAAACCTCGCGCCCTTCCGCCGCCGTCGCCCTCCTCCTCCCTCCTTTCTTCGACAGCGACCTCTTTCCAAAACAACAGCGAAGAAACCGGAGGGGGGGGGGGGAAGGCGGAACATCCAACCTGCCACAGATTCTATAGCGGACGCACTTGGAGACCCCGGGAGGGGAAAGATGAAGGCAAGGAGCGTCCAGTGAGCAGCCCGCCAGTATCTCTCGGTCCATCTCGGCGGCTTCACCTCCTTTCCTCAGCGATCGGCGGGAAGAAATGGGACGAGACGGTAGGTCACCGGACGCAGACGAGGACGCGCGCGGGGAGGGCGCTTTTCTTGGGTACTGCGGAGCCTCCTGTCTTGTCTCCCACCCGCCGCTAATCCGCTGCCAAGTTTCCAGCCCCGAATCCCAACTGGGAAGGCTGAAAAGGCTCGGGCCTGGAGGATTGGGCAGAAAGGAAAAGGACTCCCTGGCGGAGGCCGGGGAGATTTCTCGGCCCGTCGGCTCCGAAGGGAAGGGGAGTAAAACGCCAAGTCCCAGTGAAGGTTGAGTTCCAGGTTCAGCCTACACAGAGAAAAGGGTAACGCTGTCTTCTGGCCTAGGGAAACCCCACCCCACCCCGAATCTGAGGTTTGGAGAAGAGATAGCAGGGTGGGGTTTGGATCAGTTGATGCCCCACCACCATCAAAGGATCGAGCTGCGCACTATATTAGATTTAGCCTTGGATGAGTTTTACCACAGAAACAATTGGCTTAATTAAATCAGAATCCTTGGGTGCAGATCAGCAGTCTCGCCCAATCCTCTGTTTCAGCTCCAGACTTCAGCAAAGTCCCACTTAGTCCAACTTTACACAAAAGGGTATGGCCTCCATGCTGCTCACAGCATTCTCCTTCAATCCCTGGCACTGTGGTTCTAGACATTTTCACAAGTTTATCCACAGATTTGTTTTATGACCTGCGTCCATAATAGCTGGTATTTCAAGAGCTTAATAAAATGCAGGCTCAAAGGACAGAAAGTCACAAAACTGAACTAGGAGGGATTTGATTGCAGATATTTATTGGAATTAAATTTCTGATTGAAAAAGAATTTTTTGGAGTTGACATTCTTTAGTGAATTGGAGTCAGTTAAGATTTGGAAGAACTTGGGATATTTCCTTTCATGCGGTGCTGTAAAGTTTAAGATTTATAGCTACACCGATTCAAAAGCACCAAAAGAAACATAATAATTGAAATGTGTTGGATGACCCCTTTCCATCTGTTCCCTCCTCCCCCAAAATTGTCTCTTAAAAATAGAAAGTTCCTGTATAGTTTGTTGTTTTATAATTTGCAAACATCTATTCATAGGAGCAAGCATTAGGCTATTTTTCTGAAAGGCTGTAGCTTCATGAAGAGACTAATTTTCCAAGGAACCTGTTTAGAATCTGTCTATTAATATTGCACACCAATTCTGTATATTTCTTTTTGGAATGTTTGTATATCATGCAGTTGAGCTCTTTTAACATCGATAAATGTGATGCAATTCATTTCAAGTAAAAACTTACATTACTTTTGAAACATAATCACAAAAAGCATTTTTCCTATCTCTCAAAATCTCATTGGAGTCCACTGAGCTACTTGTGTTCATGAAGGAATGCAATGTGATACTTTATACTTTTATCCAAACTTAATCTATTTGCTGATTGTGTATGTGTGTACAATAAAGTACCTTATCGAATAAAGTACTTATTCTTATTCATACTTAGAATAAAGGATCCAAGACATATAGACATGCAATATTGATTTTGCATCTCCCTTTTGTTTCTTCTTCTAGTGCAGCAAGTACAATAGTTGCCATATAAAAAATAAGCATTTCCATTTTCTATTTCCATCACATGGACCACCTTCCTTTCTTTGATGCCTGTGTTCATTTTGGAAAACTAGGCAGCTCCACAAGCTCCAGATGTATTCCTGCCTAATTAATTGCTGTTTATTTTTAAATGTTAATTTATTTTTAAGCATTACTAAAAATGCTGTAAACAGAGTAATTTGATTGAGATGAATGATCATATAAATCTAGGAAATATAAATGAGTAAAAATAAATGATATTTTTATATTTTACAATAAACCCCCTACGACCAGTTCCCCAAACCAAACTAGTGCCTTTCAGTGCCTACAGGCCCTATCATTTCATTTCATTGTCAACACCATCTTCATCCCCATGTTACAGGGGATAATGGGCACTGCAATCCAAGGCACCTGGAGATCATCACCTTATGGAAAGGCTGATCCAGATATGTGACCTGACTTGGTTTGTCTATGCCTGCCTGTCAGAATGCTGTCACTACCCAGTCAGTTCTATGATTTGCATACCTGAAAACTGGGCCCAAAATTATATAGCCTTCTTCCAAGGAGAAATTATTCAAACTGACTAGATCCAGATGGAAAGATGCATCATCAACAGCAATGAGAATGATTAATGACAGGAACAACTGGAACAATCTGCTGAAACAATTTGTATTGTTAATTGTAATCTTCATAAAATTTGCTCAAGTTTTTGGTGGAATCCTTTCAAAGATATCACATTTCTCTAGTGTAACTACCTTTTTCTAGCATCATTCATTTAGAAGGAGAGCCAAGGACCAATACAAATGATGCTTTCTCCTCCTTCTTCTGAATAGCTTGCTTGCATTCTAACCATAATTGTGTCCATTTTGGTGATATTTGGTGCTTAAATTCAAGCCCTACTATTGACCTACAAATAAAGGCAATCAATAAGAAAGTCTATCTAGTCCTTGACAGTGTTGTGTTGGGTGAACTGCAAAGTAACACATTTCAAAGAGGTAGTTAAACACCTTAGAAAAGGAGATTTATTTCAGAATGAAGTATGCAGGAGCTCTGGAATCCTTACAGAAAGCAATCTCTACTGCAATCCGGGAAATCCTAGCGAGTTGCATGGGACCCGGCCTTTGCAGCCTGCTTCAAACTGGGTTCTGCTGTCTATAGACACAAGCAGAAGAGGTTAGAAGCCAAGCCTTTGTTCTGGGCCAATTGCACGGGATTTCACGTGTAGCTTCAAAAAGCGGTAGCAAAATGAGGAGCTGTGGAAACAGGTTGTTTTGGTCGGATTGACTTCTCCCCCAAGAGAAAACTCCCAAGATGCTGCTATTTTTAGCTGCCCCCACTTAATAGCAGCAGCAGAGAGCAGGGTTGAAAGGCAGTCCGTGGGGCTTGCCCTCCCTTTTTGTCAAATTGTTTCACCGATTCTTGTATCAAAACTTCAAATTCGAGAGGGATTTCAGGCCCCTCTGCCGACAGCTCCTTCCGGTCCGGTCGTGGTTTTAGGTTAGAAACAGACAAGCAGAACCAGCGTAGCTTGAGCCCAGGTTAAGAATAGCCCTTTCCGATGCTAGAACGTGCTACCTGTCAAGAGCAGGCAAAGAAGGCTTACGACCACGAGGTCACAACGGGCAAGCCCGGATCCACAAGCACGCCTGAATCCCTGGCGTCTGGGAATTGGGTGGGCTCCGGCTTTTCCGGGCCTCTGATCAACAAGAGCATTTTCTTTCCAGACCACTCACCGCCTTTGACTCTTCTCTCCCCCACCACCACCCCCCTCTTTTCAAGAGTGCTTGATTTTAATTGTGACCCTGGGCTAGTTCACCGAGTCTCCTTATTGGGAGCAGTTCGTTGCGACTGCATTAGCCGGGCAAGACCTCCCACGTGGCTCCGGCCGGCCTGTCGGCAAACGGGGGGGCTCTGCACAGCGTAAAGTCTCGTTCTCGTCAAGTCGCTGGAAGCAGGAGTCGACGGGCTCCGCGACGGCGGCGGAGGGGACCAGAGCCGTAAACAAAGTGGGGCCTTCCTCGCTGGCCCCAATCCTCCGTGCGGAGTTTTTCTCTCGGCTCGCCTCGCCTCGCCTCTGCAGATTCGCGTTTGGGAGATCACCTTCCAGAAAAATCCACCAGTTTAGGTTTCTCTGCCCCGTCCTAAATGGAGTGCTGAGGGTTGGTTGCCTGTTTGAACAAAGTACTGGTAACTCGCGTGAACATTTCCTTTTTCACCTCCCCTGTACTTCTTAGTTTTCTTTCCTCTTTGAGTAGGCCTTTGGCCAGGCCTCGCGTCTTTAACGAGGCCCTTCCTTCCTTCCCTCCCTTTCAGGCAAACGCACTGATACCTTTCAAATCCACGTTTTGAGATGGAGAACTTTTCAGAGTGAGGGGACTGCTAGCTCAGCAGATGAAGAATTACAGGAGGAGACACCTCAGTAAGTTCCTCCGGGGGGGGGGGTATTCCCGAGGAACTCGGAGGGCAGGCCACAAGACCCCGCTGAGCAAAGCCTTTTCCTTCAGAAAGAAACGTGTCCACGAATGACACCGTCCCATTCGCAAACGGCCCACTTTTGAAATCATTCAGGCCGATTTCGGAGTCATCGAGCTCCGGGGCACAGGAGAGAGGCCTTGTCGCCCCTTGGTTCTACTAGTTCACGGGGTCTGAGTGCCCTGAGACCAGGGGCTACCTTCCCACCGACTGAACTTAGGAAGGACGTTGGGCGACTAGTTGGGAGCCAGTTCTTTCTTTCCGAAAGAAGAATAAATGGCTAGGCACTAAAAGGACTCCAGAAGCTGATCCCAAAGCCTTGAAATCCCCCAACTGTTAGCTTTGCTGATATTGAGAGTCCAAGCTTCTAGGGGTGGTTTAAAAGGGTGTCTGTCAATTCGGGCCTGGAATCTGCTTTCCGCCATGTTAAAGCACCTTCCCGAACTAAAAGAGTTTGCTAATCCTCTCGCCTTGTTTGCAAGAAAAGGTGTTTTCTCAACCCTCCTTAGCCGTCTGGCAATTATGGTTTCCTCCGACCAGTTCACTCGAAGGGACTCACCGGCCGGAGAGCAGGACGTTTGTCCGAAGGACCCGTCGGCAGATAGTTGTAAAGATCCTCCCACTCTGCAACCGAGGTGGAAAAACGGCGAAGTTTCGCTTCTTCCATAGAGCACACAAATTTCTGAAGAGCCCGCCGGGGGCAAAGGAGATGGTCATTTNAGAGCACACGAATTTCTGAAGAGCCCGCCGGAGGCAAAGGAGATGGTCATTTTGCCCTTCCCCAAATTTCATTTTTGATCCAGCGGAGTCTGAAATGGTTTGACACAGTCCTGGCTGGGGATTATGGGAGCTGGAAATCCCAGGCACTTCAGAAATACCCCTCCCATGAAGGAGACCGTTGAGTACGGATTCTCTACTTGGTGGCGTTTGGGACTCTTTGGCTGCATGCAAACGTTTGGGTAGATGAGGAAGAGGCGTTGGCTTACGCAAAGGCCATACTAAAATAAAAGTTACCGCAAATCATGCGCTTTTTAAAAAGTGTTTTAGCTATGTTAGAAATGCCTCACAGACTTAGGAGGTCTTGATATGTATGAGGGTGCTATATGTGAAAAATGTCATTCACGATTCAGAAATCTGTGCAGAATCAACCCTATACAGGCTGACTCAGTATCAGTGCAGTGGGGTTTAATTCCAAATGAAGGGGAAAGGGTGCAGTTGCAAGCTTAGTGCGTAAATAGTTGTGTGTGATGTTATCAAAAGGTGGCCATAGTCTGTATAAAATGTCTTTATTTCTAAATAAAAGGGTTGGTTTTCAGTTACCTTTTAAGCAAAGTATTTTGTAGTGCAATTTTTGAACTTCCAGTCAGCTGTTGGTTGAGTTTTCCTTTTCTCAAGTTGTTGGCTGTTGTTTTACTATATAAATTTGTCTGTTTGTTTAGAGATCATTTAAACCATGAATTAGATTTACCCATCCAAATTGATCAACGGAGAATAAAGATGGTCCTTTTGGAAGGTTTCTTTTAATGTTCTGTGAAAGAGAATTATAGAAATAAATCTCTTGTCTTTTCCCAAAACTTCCAAATAATCTCCATCTGCTGAAATAACCTGATAGTTTTAAGTGGATTTCGGTAAGATATTTACAAAAAGAAAGCAAATATCTTAAAACACTTCTGTTAGGGTTGAGGGAGGGGATTCCCTGGAGAGCTACAAAACAACCTGCCATTCCCTTTGATTTAAAACCTAATTTTGATATGTAATATGGGGCAAAGTAGAAATATTAAACAAACTGAATTGGAAGAAGATCCCAGAAACACCTGAAAGTCAATTTATCAGAGACAGAGTGATATACTTAAGTCATAAACATTCAGAAATACCTCACAGATTTAGGAGTTCAATGGATTGAAATGCAGTTGATATCTGAATCACTTTACAAACCTTTGATGATTTATTGATCAAAAATTGGCTATTCCAGTATAAATCAAGGTTCATACAGCAGGCCTCCCTTTTATTACCTCTGAACTAAATTAATTTGGAAGGAAATCCTTACAACTTTATCAGTATGAGTTTATTAAAAAAATATTCTGGCACATATTCTTTGAAAAAAAATTAATAGGATTACTATATTACTAAGGAATTCATCTGATTCCAAGTTGGGATAAGAAATATAATAATGAACATTTTGTTTTCCTACCATGTGTGGAGAAAAAATATTTTAAAAAGGGTGAGGGCTTTAGTGAGATAACCTAACCCTAACCCTATGCCACTTCAGCCTCTAGGTGGCTTGTGAAACAAGGCCAGGCAAGGAAGGAACTCACTGCAGAAGGGAAAAGGAAAGGAAGGTATCTCTTCTGCTTTTTCTCCATTTACACCTGAAAGAGGGGGCTACCCAACCGTAATTGCAAACAGAACACTTCCAGACATAGAATCATAGTGTATGATGGTTGAGCAAGAGAATCAATTGCTGAATATTTCCCTGTGTCCTAAATATTCCTAATTAGCCCATTTGTTTAAATCTTACTGTTTAAATCTTATTGTGTCCAGTAAGAGCAAATGGAATTGAAGCCTTGTTGGAGAGTGAGCAGGGAGACCTGCAGCCATCCAGCTGTAGGTATATTGCAGCGGTCCTGAACAGTGTTCTCAGTGGTGAGGGTTAATGACAGTTAAGTTTCAACACTTTTTAGTGCTAATAAAAAACGGGATGTGGTCCTCAACTTGTAACCATAATTGGGAACAAGGAAAAATTTCTGTTGCGCTAACAAGACAGTTGTGAAGTGAATGTTAACCCTGATTTTACAACCTTTTATTTGGTTAAGCCACAATCATCCACATGTTGTTTAGTGAACATTATGTTCATTAGTGAATCCCAGTTAAAATTTGCTTGTTGGAAAAGCTGGCTGGGACAAATGGCAATTCTGTCACCCTGGGGCCTCTGCAACCACTGTATAATACTTATAATGGCTGATCTGTCAACATGCTCAAGATTTTGACTACATGACTAGGTGATACCTACATATCTGTTGTTAAATCAAGAAACCGTGGTCATAAGTTACTTTTTCAGTGCTGTTGTCACTTCGAATGGTCACTAAACAAATGATTGTAAGTAAGGAGTAACTGTACCTTTTGGTTATTCGTCATAATCTTTTCCTCGCCTAAATTAATTTTCAGTATTGGTTGGTGCCAGGCCCTGGGCCTACAAGTAGTGAAGGAGCCCCATTATCCTGGCTTGTATTAACATCCATAACAACAATTTTTATTTATTTATATATATATTAATAATTTATATTATATACATAATATATATATTGTATATATTATACTAATACGTATAATATTTATAATATAGTATTATAATAGTATAGATTAGTTATATTCTGATTATTATGTTACTAAGTTTATTATGTTTATATATATTATTAATTATTATATTACTAATTAATATATATAATATAAGACATATAATTGGATTAAGTTACTGGTTTTTATTAAGTGTTTTCGGTGGGTAAACTTACAATGTGTGACTGTCCCAAAGCCCTTCCTTTGGGTATTATCCCACAACAATTGTAGAGTGCTTTTAAAAGTTGTAGCAACAATTTCAGCAGAATTATATCTGGGGCACCATCAGATCAGAGTGAATATCTGACTCAGTCTTAATACAGAGAAGCAACAAAGCTGAAGAACACAAGCCCTGTAATGATAGATAGATGAGTACTTCATGGCCATTTTTACGCAGGAGAAAACCCAAATAACCAAAGATCCATACACACACACACACACACACATACATATATTCTATTGTTTTAATTGTTTTTATATGTTTTATGATATATTTTGCAGTCCAGGATCACACAGAATAACAGAGCTGGAAATGACCTTGGAGGTCCAATTCCTGCTCAAGAGAGAGACCCTATACCATTTTGGACAAATGACTGCCTCGTCTTTTCTTAAAAGCTTCCAGTGACTCAACTTCTGAAGGCAAGTTGGTCCACTGCTTAATTGTCTTCACTGTTAGGAAGTTTCTCTTCATCTGTAGGTTGCTTCTCCCTTGATTGTCTTTTGGTGCTTTGGAAAATAGGTTGACCCCTCTCTTCAAATGGAGGCGAAAGAAATAATCAAATAAAGAAATTCAGTCTTGGTGTCAAGAAAATCCAAATCTACCCCCTCCCTAAATATATGAATAGTTTAATATACTCTTTCAGAAAGCCAAAAGTTTTCTTATTTTTGGCAGAGCCAGAAAGCCTGACAGCTTAATTTCCAAAATACTTTTTTCTTCAATAAACAGAAAGCCGTATGAGATCCATGGCCCATACCTTTCTGTGGCCTGATTTGAGACCAGCACACTGTTGCATTCGCTGTGTCTGCTTTAGACTGGAGTTTCACCTATAGGGATCAGAAGAAATTACTTTTGGCAAACTCCACCAAGGGTTCTGAATTTCAAACTTCCTTCCCTCTCTTCCATTCACTCCTTTTGTCATTCCCCCCTGAGATTGTTGCTTAGCAAATTTTATCAAAATGATTTTTAGGTGTGGTCAGTGGGGCCATTATTGTAACTGTCCTATCACATTGATTTTCTATTTAGTAATCTCTTAAATTTATTTCCACAACTGTGCTGGTTACAACAGCCCCTCATCCCTTAGCAATCCAACATCATCTGAGGTAAAGTAATATTTTTTTAAAATCAACTAAAAGTTACATAACAGCTGCAAGAGTTAGAATTTCCAAAGAATTTACCCCAGAAGAATTTACCACATTTTTTCAACCAACTTTTTCCATCCTTCCTTTATTGAAACTAGGATAAAATTAGTGATCTCAATTTACCTAATAGACAGTATACTTTCTCTGTATTCACCAGATTATAACTGGTAAATAAATTACTTTGTATATGTCATAGCATGGTTTTTTTTTTTGGCTATTTCTATACCCTCCTCAGGTATTTGGTCTACCAATCAAAACAGATTACAAATCAAAGCCCTAATTCAAATAAAGTATGTGAGGAAATGAGTTTAAACGGGTGGGTTTCTACCTGGTCGTAGAATCTACGATTCTGGATTCTACGAAACTGGATTCTACCGATTCTATCGAACTGGTTGTTACGATTCTGCACAGTTCAGAGAACCAGCAAATCACACCATTGACTGGCCCCGTACACCAAATTGAACTGGTCCTGGACCGTCTCGCGGCCCCGATCCGATTCACTCTTTATACTGCATGCCGTGCCGATCAAACTTGCACTGCGTTGGGTAATAATATGGCTATTTTTTCCTTCCCCCCCCCAAACATCAGCTGTTCATGCTATTCCGGAGATTTAGATTAAGCTAGAAAGCAGAAACATTGTGGATTACTTTGGCTCTGCTGGCTAATCCTAAAGCAGAGTTGAACTTTTCCTTAGGACTGAAGCGTCTATTTTTCAAGTGCAGACTCCAGATAGCAGATTCAGACAGGTAGACTCTCTGAGTGAATCTGTTATTACTAATGAGCAAACTCTATCCTGCCTGCCTGCTTATGCCCTTGATTTTGGTAAAAGTGATCTTTATTTTAAATAAAAAATTCAATATTTAACATACATGGTAATTGATTGTAGAGTAAATTTTATGAGTTTGCTTGCAAGCAAATGTTATGTAATAGACTCAGGTGGCAGACTGCAGAAAGATAGTTCTCTGAATCTGTGATTCTGTGAGCAACTCAATCTGCCTGCCAGCTTTGCTTGATTTTGGGTAAAAATTCTTTTTTAATTAAAAAAAAATCAATATTTACTTAAATATAATACATACAAGCCACGCCCAACCAATCACATGACCACCAAGCCACACCCACAAATTAGGCCATGTCCACAGAACCTGTTAAGAAATTTGAATCCCATCCCTAAGTTTAAGAATATACAGCTGCAAAATATATATATTATGAATCATTCTTTAAACTCTTGAATGGTTTTCTGACCAAAAAGTGAGAATCCAAAGTTAGTGGAAATTTGTGAAACAAACGTTCCTGATTCAAAGCTGGTTAAAAAGAGTTCCCTGTGAAGTTCACTCCAGCTAACTAAATCTCAGGATTTAAAACCATTCACAAGAGCAAACACATTGAGTCCTTTCATGTCTGAAGTAACTTCAGTGAACTGATTAGAGATTGTACTGGCCTTAGGAAATAGATCATTTGAATCTATCAAATGATGGAATAACAATTCAACAACAACAAAAATAGATGTAGGGAGATATGACATATTAATTCAGGCAATTTTGAGATTTGGCTACAAAATGTCTCTTGAAGTTCATTGTGTGAAATCAAATAGAAAAACAGCCTCAGGTTTCCTGCTAACATCTCCACTCTTACTGTTTATGCTGTTTCATAAATGGTTGATCTTTTGAAACCCAACATTTAAATCTATCATTCTAGATTATTTGGAAACCTCTAAAGTCAGTGGATATCTGAGCCTTTTTTACATCCCATGGCATATATTTTGCTGAATCCATAAGATATTTAGATTTATTTTCTCAGATTGGAAATCTTGTATCTGGTCCTTTTAAGAGTTAAAGGAATTTTTCTGTAACATAAATTCTGTGTGTGCTGTGGGCTACACTCTTATCTAATATGTGGGGTGTTATATTAAGAGGAAAATACCACTCATGCATCATCACAAAATCTCCAGAACCGTAATGCCTACAAACTTGAAATTTGGCACATATGTTCTTGGCTTCAAGGTGCTCACTATGAAAGGATTTTTTGAAATGAGCATCAGAGCACTAGTATTTCCTATATTATTATTAATATGCTCTGATGCGAAGGAGTTCTACTCCCCCTCCCCACCTGGAAAGAAATCTCTTCCAAAGGCAAAACAAAAGCAGAGGAAAGGAGTTTTAGTTTTAGTTTCACAGCACCAAGCAGCTTTAGTACAGAACACTTGAGTTAAGCCACACCCAGACTCCTTGCTGTCTCCTCCTTACTCACACAGCAAATGCTGCTTCAGTTTCCAAACAGCCCTCAACTCTCTCACTCACTGACAGGACACTAGCCAGATAATACTGATGGATGCTGGTAGGCAGAATTTCCCCATCCCTTATTTTCCTCCCCCAAAACTAAGCCTGACCACATAGTTTCGTAGTGAAGCACGGGTGTCGAACTAGTTAAAAATAAATGCAAATATACGTAGACATAGAAAGAAGAATATGATTGGCTTATAAGACATACATGTGAAATATACCTATAGGTTTATTGAATGTTAAATAAGGGCCAGCCAGAAGTATTACCTGATTTAAAATGGTATTTGCCGTTTTAGTTGCATAAATGAAAATGTAATTTCCAAATTAAGGCAACTAACTTTCTGCTTTATTCTGCATTGGTCAGACCTCACCTGGAGTGCTGTACAGTATCATTGTAGAAAAATGCTAGAAACATAGCATTTTAAAAACCATTTGGAGAAAAATTTTGAACAGGTGCAGGTCAAGCAATGGCTGGAAAACTGAGAAATGGAGCCATTTAATTTAGACAAGAGATGTCAAGACAGCATATATATGTACTTTTCAAGTACCCTAACACTAACCTTAAACCTTACAGCCACTAGAGACTCTCTCCCAGTTGAGATTTATAACTCCCCTACAATAAATCCCAGCAGCCCTTAGGTGTAAATGGCTATCTGTTTCTAATCTTCCTGCTTCCCTTCTAGAACTCTTTGGATTTCAATTAGCTCTACTGTAGTTCACTGCACTAACTCACCAATAGCCTGGAATAGTGTCTATAATTTGATTCCGCAGTTGCCATTTCATTCAGCAGCATCTCTAGTCACCACAATCAGTCCTTCTCCACCAAGCCATTTCCTTATTGCTTCCAGAAAGGTACACAGATATCACCAGGAGCTAAGGCTGATTTAAGGGAGGAGCAACCTTGGTATATGCCATAAACTAATCCAGAGAGAAATAAAATCCAGCATTCATTGGGATTTGATTTGTTTTGTACATCTATAACACTTATAGAAAAAACAGGGCAAGCAATAAATAATATATTTTCCCTGTGGGGCCAAAATTAGGCCATAATTCCAAGGCTTCTTTTATCAGGTTACTATAAAGAACTGGCTCGGAATGTCTTGGCTTTGTTTCTTTTGCCGACAATTCTCTCTTCAGCAGATCTCAAGGTTTTCCAATCTGTATCGCAGATGAGTTGGATTACTAGCCCTCAAACTCCCTAGCACTGGGAGAGGAGTTATGGGATTTCCAGTCCAAAACATCTGGAAGTTGCCAGGAAAGGCATCTTTATTCATGTAACCCTCCCTCTTCACCCCGCAACTCCTGCTGTTTATGTCTTAAATCAATGTGCACTGATTCAAGGTTTCTTTTGGATGTATCTGTCCACTTCCTGGCCTGTGAACCTTATTTCCTTAAGTTTTAGTTCCCAACTCTGAAGGAAAAAAGAAAGAATAGAAAAGTCAATCAACTGACAGAACTTCAGCCACATTTAAAAAGCAATTTTTAGAGTGGTTAATGGAAGGCAGACAGTATTTCCTTTCCTTTTGATTTTATTTCACTTCTACCAACCTTGCTGTTGTATTTTTCAGTTTCACCTGGAAGGACACAGTGTCAGTTAGGTTAATAATGCGAGGAATTTCTAGTACACCCTCACCTTTCCCCCCTGTGAAATACAGATAGCCCTCGACTAACAATTGTTTGTTAAGTGACCAACAGCACTGGTCACAAAAGTGACCAAAGTTACAACAGCACTGAAAAAAATGACTTATGACACTTTTTACACTTACAACCTTTGTAGTATCCCCATGATCATGTGATCAAAATTCAGATGCTTGGCAACTAGTTCATATTTATTATTGCTGCTGTATCTTAAGGTTATGTCCTCACCTTTTGACGAGCAAAATCAATGGAGAATCCAGATTCATTCAACAACTGTGTTACTAAGTCAACTGCAGTTTACAACTGTAGCAAGAAAGGTCATAAAATGGGACAAAATTCATTTAACAAATATTACAGAAATGTTGGGCTCAATTGTGATCATAAGGACTACCTGTAAAAGGATTTTTGCTTCGCTTGCCCAGACTGCCAAATGTACAAACCCTGTTCTCCAGAGGGAAAATGGATTTCACAAACACTTTGAAATACTTGGTCGGCACAAATGGAGAGAGGGGAACTCAGTACAGGTGCTAATGGAGAAGCTGCTGTTTGCCTCTGGTCTGACGTCAATTGTAGGCTTAGACTCAAGGCAGAAATAATTTCCACTACTAAGCAAGGCATTTCTCAAAATGAAAAAAGGAGAAAAAGATTGAAAGTGACTTTACTAGGATGCAAAGTGAATAAGGAAATCTTATCAGATTCTCCACCCCCACCCCCACCCAAAAAATCAGGTGCTTTCTAGAAGAGTTGACTGGGAATTCAGAGAACTGGAACCCAACTTGTTTGTGGTTTTTCATCTGGAACAAAGACTCACTGAGACACTTCTTAACATATGTTAGAGGTTGCAGCTTTACTGATTTTCTGGTACACTGTCATTCTCAATGCAGCAAGTGCAACAGAAGGCTTTCTTTATGTAATCCTAACCCATGTTTGGAATCTTTTGGCACCTTCATGTGCTGTAATGATATACTTACTTATTAGGGAGTAAACCACATTGAAATTAGTGCATTTTCTTCTAAATAATCCTGGACATTACATTCTGGCTGCAAAATATGCAATCAGTGAAGCTGGCTATAGAAAAGGAAGCAAATGTACATCAGCAGGTCAGCCTCTCAAGCCATCCTCAGAAAACTGGCGCCTTCCAGATGTATTGGACAAATTCCCAGCCAACATTAACAAAACACAAAAGGTCCTACTGGCTGAAAATTCTGCAAGTGGAGTCGTCCAAGAAGATTGTGTGAGTCTATAAAGTGCTACATTTCTTTTTCACCACCACCACTTGTCTTTTCTCTTTTACTCCCCCTTTTAAGGTGGATGTTTTACCACAAATAGTCTGCAGTGTTGTATGTTTTCTTCTTCCTAGCCTTATCCCATGTTATGGCAGGGTCTGGTTGCACTTTTGCGTGTTTTAACCCAACAAAATAAACTTCAGGAGTGATATTGTGGTCTTGAGAGGTTCTTGATGTTTTCTGAGTTTGGTTGTTTTCTTGCAGAAGTTTCATTACCTTAACTAGGTAACATCAACAGTGCTAACAATGAATGAGGTTTGCTTTTAGTTTATATTCAGTTGCCCTGCCAACTTTGGTGGGAGAGATCTTGGAGGTTCTATGGTTGGGCTGTTTACTGCTTGTTTGGCCATTGAGAGATTATTTACTTGGTCCGGTGTTAATCTTGGTGTTAATCTATGCTTATCTGGGTGTTTATTGTGGACAGATATTTTGATCTTTTGTTGTCTTTTTGACTTGTTGATTGTCTCATTTGCACACAGTATGTAGATGTTGTTTTTATGTCTATTGATGACAAGTTTATCAGAGTGCCAGGCTTCTATAAATTCTCTAGTGTTTTTGGACTTGGATTGGTTTTTCAGTTGAAACTAGGGTTAAATCTATCAATATGTTATGAAATTAAAGAGTTTTCATCATGTCTTCTGACAGCTGGTTGGTGTTCATGGATGCTTAGCTGCTAGTCTTCTGCATGTTATTGCAGTCTTTATATTGTATGCTGTAGATAATTCCTGTTTTTTTCTTCCAGGACTGCTGAGTCCTTTGGGTTACTTAGGATGTTGTGGAGGGCTTTAGTTGTTTTGTGTGCTATGTTGATTCCATGTGGTTGTAATAGGCTGTTAGTGGTTTCTGATATGTTTTTATGTATGGCAATGTTATCCTTTTTATGACTAGTGTTGGTTGTGCTATATTGGGTTGCGTGATCAAGCACTTTTTGATGAAGTTTGATATCCATTTTGCCAGAAGATGTAGATGCTGTTTCCTTTTCTCGATATTCAGGATTGCTGCAGTGTGTTTGTACTCACCTAAATAGAATTCTTAACACAAGATCATCCCACCAACACTGACAGGGCAAGCCACTCAAATATAAATTGAGAGCTAACCTCACTCCTTACTAAGCAGTGATGAAGTTATCTAGTTTGGATAATGAAATGTCCATAAAAAAACAACCTACTCAAAGAGCACCAAGACCCTCTCTTTGAGATGTTGCAGATCCTCTGTGTATGTAGATTAAACACCTGCTCATTTTAAAGCTTAAATTTGTGTACTTGTTTGGAAGTAGTTCCATTTATGGCAATTCCTTCAAGAAGCACAATTGGATAATACAGTCCAAATCTCCTTTGGAAATATAAACATTACATTTTAGAACCTGGATCAGGTGATAATTAGAGGCTGAGAGATGACAGAATGAAAGGTCATTGATTACTTAGGGAATAGAGAGGTCATTGAGACACACATAAACTTGTTGGCTGGTCTGTACATCACTCTTCCCTGCATCTACAGAACCTTCTGTTAGCAGCAATGTTGTCTGCTCCAGATCATCCCAGCCAACTGGCTTCCTCCTTCCCTCCTAACTTTGGAATGTCATATCACTGGAGCTCTAATGAAGACAAATAAGCTGTTTTCAAAGCTGTTGACAGATCGTCCAAATAGAGAAGGGGGAAAATCATATAACTGCACCAAATACCAAGAGGCAGTGATTCATTTGGGAGGCAGCATATCTCATTATGTGCTTCCACTGTGACTCATCCTAAATAAAGTTCTTATTAAAAGATTGGTGAGAAAAAGACTTGGGCCCAGCCTTGTGTAAATCTAATGAAATGCACATGTTTTATTAGAAGATTCCATCTTAGCTTAGAACAGACAGAACAGTTTGAACAAGATTCTTGTAAGTGGGATCCACTACAGGAATCTTCAACCTGCTTCAAGGTCTATGTGTTATCGTCCCACACATAATGGTATGAACTTGGGGATACTATTTTGCCATATTAATCTTATTTATAAATATAATACAAAAATTCTCATGTCAGTTTGATTGTAACCTTCAATTGGGAGTAACAGAGTTTCATAAAGCAATAATGTTTTCATCAACATTTCTCACATAGGCTAGCTCACAGAATGCATACAAAATCTGAGACTATGACTCCCATTCAATTCAAATTTGGCAAAATTGTGGCCACTTCGGTGCTGCTGCATTGCCATAGTCAGCTACAGTCATGTCAACATCATTTCCAATGTTCCCCTGTCAGCTTCCTATAAGGAAAGTCAATGAGGAAACCAGCAGAAAGTTGGAAGTCCTTCTTCTGCGTTTTTCCCTGTCTGTTGTCATTCTGTTTACATAAGAAAATGTCTGAAATAGTAATTCAATGAGTCCTGGGTTGTCTAGTGATAAATAAAAAGAAAAATAAACATCAGCATCTCTAAACTTATCTATCATCTTGGTATTTAATTTTCTATATACAGGGCAATTTATACAGATCACTGAGAGATGTATGAATATGATAAGATTGATTGGTGGGGTTTTTTTTTTTTCAGAAAGTATATGTGAAAATGACCAGAATGAAAAATGTTTGGCACAAATATGGAGTTGAAGATTGGTTGGTGAAGGTAATAAGAGTGGTTCATGATGAAAGTGAAACATGATTCTAATAAGTAGAACACTTAATTAAAAAAATTGCTTGGTCCCTTCTCAGTTAAAAGGGAGACAGGATTATCGGATGCATCGTTGGATGTCTAATACATGCGTGTGCAAATGAGTAAAGAATACTTATTTTTATAAATGTATATTCTTATGTATTTGTATGTATATCATGTGACTACAGAAGCAATAAATCATACAACTTGAATATCAAAAAATCAGGAAGTGATATTTTTTGCCCCATGCATCTTTCACATAAACATATTCCCAGAATTACCAGTAGAAGTTTATATTGTTTTGAATTATATTCCTATTGCAAGAAAATTGGAAGTGGTTTTTTTTTTTTTACAGCCTACCAAAAGGTTAAAGATTTTTTCTTTGTTATTGGAAGAATAAACTTATTGTATAGCCCCAACTATTCAGTGACCCACATTGTTAATGTTAATAACAGCATACAAAGTGCTTATCTATTTAAATTAGCCATGGATGATAATAAATAAACATTGTTATCACTTATTGAAATGCATATGCCAAAAAGTTATATGTATACACATGCTCATGAATATAGGTCTTACATGTCATTACTTTTTTCTTTATAATTTTGCATCTTTTTCATTTTTATTTTTGTGTTGCATACAATTTCACCAAAATAAATAAATATCTATAAAAATATAACTGTCTTGTCACCAGCTGTAGTTTAGTGCTGTATCTTAAGCCCATGTCACACCGAACCAACGGATGCAAAGAGGATGTAAAACGGACAAAAAACCTTGCCATCCGT